>PVIH01013554.1:0-57923 GCA_004025045.1 Sigmodon hispidus
TAAACTATGGTACATCTACACAATGGAGTACTACTCAGCAGTAAGAAAAAATGATATCCTAAAATTTGCAGGCAAATGAATGGACTTGGAGAATATCCTCCTGAGTGAGGTATCACAAACTCAGAAAGATAAGCAGTGGATTTACTCACTCATAGTGGTCTCTAAACAAACAAACAAACAAGAAAAAAAAGCAAAGCATGCCCAAGCTGCAAACCACAACCACTGAACAGCTTGGGATCAGAAACACCCTGGACTGACTCCTGGGATCCCACTCCTCTTAGAGGAACACCTGACTCACTCTTGGGGTGGGGGGAGAGAGCTGGATCTGCCAGGAGTAGAGACTGAACTAAGCAATATTGGGTCAGTGAGACCCTGGGACTGTCTGCTGCCTGCCCAGGGAGGGGATGGGGATTTGTTGAGAAGAAAGAATGACCTGATGTGGCGGGAGGTGGAAGGGACCTTGAATAAGGATATATAAGGATAGAAAATGTGACTTCTTTGAAAAAAATAATAAATAAAAAAAGAAAAATATAAAACTTAAAAAATTGAATACTGCTCATTATTTTTATATAATTTTAAACATAACTTTGATTATTTCAGTTTCAATTATTGATGTGATGATCCTGACTCCACTCTTCTTGCTGATCAAATATGAATGGACAGCCTCCATCTCCTCAAAGTCTACTCAGGTCAGTCCTTCTAAATAGTGATGGTGACACTAATTTGAATTACTACTACCAGAAACCAGGGCAGTCACCATAGTTCCTTATGTATGAGGCTTTTAACTAGAAATCTCTGGTTCTCCACAGGCTCAATGACACTGGGTTAGATACATATTTTATATGGAACCCTGGCTGAATGAAGGCTGAAAAATGTTTGAGTTTATAATTCCATGTAAAGTAACCATATTCCACTCAGAGTGATACAAAAATAAACATATTTTTTTTCTTAGTTTGGCTCAGCTTTTAAATGTGTTGCGTGTTCCAAGAGAAGTGCATCACAATGTATCTGTGTAATAAATTATTTTTATATCAATATGTCTTACTTTATTTTAGGTTCACTGAGTTATTTAGAAGGAGCCCTTTCATAGTTAGGGTTTGTGTTCTTTCTGAGATATAAAGATTTTATTTTATTTTTAACAATTATTTTGTCTATTATTTAATATCCATTATTATAATAAAACTGTCATCTATGATAATTGTATTGGTTAGTTTTCATAACAAAAAAAATTTCCTTTGGAATTTTATTGGAAACTGAGTGGGAGTTGATTGGGGGAGAGGAAAGATGGAAGAAGAAGGAGTGAAGGGATGGGAAACCTTAGTTGGTATGTATTGTATGAAAGAAGAATCTATTTTCAATGAAAAAGATGCTTTCTGAATTGGTGATGTGCATGTGTGTGGAGGAGTGGTGCTGGTAAAGATGTGACATTTAGAGCCTGGCACTCAATCTCTAATTACCATCAGTTTTGAGCAGTTATATATATGTGCATTGACTGCTGTCTACTGCAAAATGACGCTTTTCTTTTTTGCATCATTTTTATTATAATGAATAAAGTCACATTTACTATCCATGTATATCCTTGTTCAAGGTCCCTTCTCCCTCTCACCCCCTGCAGTCACACTCTCTTCTCTACATCTCCCTGTCTCTTCCACAGGAAGGGCAGGTGATCCCATGGCCCTAATACCCAATATAGATTAGGTCAGCATCCACTCCTGGCAGATCGAGTTTGCTCCCCACAACATCAAGACTGAGTTTCTAACGAAAGTTGTGAACAATTTAGGTCAGTGGGTATAAGTGAAAGTATTCAGAAAAAAAACATCAGCACAGCCATTTAGCAAAACAACAATAAAAACAAACAAAATAACCCTTCAAACATCCCAGAAACATGCAGCCTGAACTTGTGTTATAATCTGCACTAGATCAAGGGAAGCAAAATATAGGCATAGATTTGGGAAGTGTTTTCTAGGCCCCATTCAGTTTTGAGAATCCTCTGGCATTTGAATGATGCTGATAAAGGGATATTCATCAGTTTTTAGGGGGAAGCTATTGGTAGTTTTTCCATAACCTAGTGTAGAGATTTATACCTATAAACACATGGAATATGCTAATTAGACTTAATGACATATCAAGAAAGAACACAAATCAAAACGAAAAACACACAATTTCGGAGGGTGAGATATTAGGAAAGGACACAGAGGGGGAAATGAATAGATATTATCATGTTTTATTTCACATATATATGAAATTATTAAAAAAGAAAATAAAACTTTAAGAGCAGACTGAAAATATTAAGTAAAATCACACTGACCCATGTGTAATATGTCCTTTCTCCATGTCCCAGGGTTTCCAAAATGTGATGAAATGTTATCTCTTGCAGTCTAGTTACACACAAATTGCTTATTATAGAATAGACATAAATTAATAATTGAAGAGATTTATAGAAGAAAATGTCTTGAGTACATATTCTTTAGCTACTTGAGTAACTGAATACATATTCCTCAGAACATGAGTCTCAGAATTTTTACACTATTTTCAAAAGTTCTAATATGGAGCAAACAGTATTTAAATCTTCAAACTGAGATAGCTCATATTGTGCCTGTTTGTTTAAGTTGAATAATAAAGTAATAAAAATTCTGTCTATCCAGCTATGATGTGACTAAGTAATTTCTTCTATTGGGAATTACACATGTGATTTTATAAATTATTCTCTTTTTTCAGTCTTTAATGTTTCAATATTCTTGTAATAAATTGCCAACAAAGAGTTATTTGTCATGTAGAAATGAGAATTAATTGTCTTTTCAATTTTCTTTGTTGGACTAAAGCACATAAAATCAGGTAGGCTTAAACAGAAGATGCTATGCTGAAAAACATTAAAAAATACAAAGAGTGCCAAATGCTGAAAATATTGCTTTAGTTCTCTGGTACTTTCTTGGCAAGGTCTGGTCTTATAGATTAGTTATGCCTTCATTTATGCAGATCCTAGCATTCATATGGTGTCCGTCTGCCCCCTGCTGTAGGAAGCAGAGACTGTATCAATTTTATCAATTTTTCAACAAATATAAGAGACATTTTTCTACTTCCAGCAATTTCTGAAATTAATATATAATGCATATTTATATTTAAATTATATATTTAACATATATATCTATATATTTTAAAAGACTTTTTAACATACCCATCACTGATCCTTATTTGGTCCTTCCCCTCTTCTCAGTCATGCCGCTGCTTCCCTCCATCCCAATTTCCCATTCACTTCTCAGAAAGCATAAGGACTCCAAGGATGAGTCATTGAAGTCTGACATTTCCAGTTGAGGTAGGAGCATGCCCCTTCCCCAGTATCAAGGCTGAGCAAGGTGTTTCTCTGTAGGAAATGAGATATAAGGAGCCAATTAATGCAATAAAAATAATTTCTGGTTTCACTCCCAGAGAGTCCCACAAAATGACCATGCCATTTGACTATCATCCACATTCAGAGGACCTAGTTTTGTCCCATGCAGGTTTCTCAGCTGTCAGTCCAGAGTCAGTAATCTCCTAATAGATATAGTCAGCTGGCACTGATTTTTCTCATGATCTTGATCCTTTTACTAATATAATCTTTTCTCCCTCTCTTTAATTGGCCTGAGAGCTTGACCCTATGCTTAGCTGTGGATCTCTGCATTTACTTTTTCATTTGCTGCAAAAAGGTTCTATAATGACAATCACAGTGGTCATCAATTTAATTACAGGGGAAAGGCAGTTTAGGCATTCCCTCCACTATTGCTTGGATTTATCTGGAGTTATTTTTGTGGGTTCTTGGGTATTTCCCCAGCATCAGATTTCTCTCTAACTGCACAATGACTCCCTCTATTAAGATATTTATTTCATTATTCTCCTTTTCTGCCCTTCATTCCAACTCAGTCATTTCATTTCCTCATGTTCTCTTCCCAATTTCCTTTACCTCTTTCTCTCATAGTCTCAAATTCTCAGGAGATATTGCCTATTTTCCCTTCCAACAGGGAATCCATGAATGTCTTTCTTAGATTCTTTTTTTGTTACCTACCTGCTCAGGGTTTGTAAACTTAGTCCAAAAAATAATGGGTAATATTTTTGAACACATTGGCATAGAAGATCATTTCCTAAATATAATACCAGTACCATAGACACTCAGAGAAACAATTAATAAATGGGATCTCTTGAGTCTGAGAAGATTCTGCAAGGCAAAGGACATGGTCAATGAGACAAAATTGCAGCCTATAGAATGGGAAAATATTTTCACTTACCCAACAATTGACTGAATGCTGCCAATTGGCTGATCAAAGGGAATTCTCAGCAGAGGAACTACGAATGGCTGAAAGGCACCTGAAAAAGTGCTCTTCATCTTTAGCCATCAGAGAAATCCAAATCAAAACAACTTTGAGATATCACCTAACACCTGTTAGATTGGCTTAGATAAAAGGCACAGATGACAGCCTATGTTGGAGAGGATGCAGAGCAAGGGGAACACTCCTCCACTGTTGGTGGGAGTGTAAGCTTGTTCAGCCACTTTGGAATGCAATATGGAGGTTTCTCAGTAAATTAAGAATAAATCTCTCCAAGGACACAGCAATATCACTTCTGGGTGTATACCCTAAAGAGACACATTCACACCCCAAAGCTATTAGCTCAACTATGTTCATAGCAGCATTATTTGTAATAGCAAGTACCTGAAAACAACCTAGATGTCCCTCAACTGAAGAATGGATTAACAAACTGTGGTACATCTACACAATGGAATACTACTCAGCAGTAAGAAAAAATGATATCCAAAAATTCACAGGCAAATGGATGGATTTGGAGAATGTCCTCCTCAGCGAGATATCACAATCTCAGAAAGATAAGCAGGGGTTGTATTCACTCATTAGTGGTCTCTAAACAAACAAACAAGAAAAAAGCCAAGCATGCCCAAGCTGCAAACCACAACCACTGAACAGCTTGGGATAAGAGACACCCTGGACTGACCTTTCAGATCCCACGCCAACTATAGGAACACCTGACTCACTTTTGAGGGAGGGGGGACAAAACTGGATTTGCCAGGAGTGGAGACTGATCCAAGCATTATTGGGTCAGTGGGACCATAGTACTGTCTGCTCCCTGCCCAGGGAGGGGATAGGGAGTTGCGGAGAAGAAAAAGTGACCTGATGTGGTGGGAGGGGGAAGGGACCTTGAATAAGGATATACAGGGATGGAAAAAAAATTTAGAGGGAAAGCTGAACACAAAGTAAATATATGTGCAGCAATCTTATTTGCATTATCACTCTTGATAAGTCATGCTTATGATTTTTATCTTCCTTATAGTTATTGTTAACTTATCAGCATTTTAAATTCATTTTACTGTTTTTCTTGATAAATACAAGATAAATTAAAAAAAAGACAAAAAAAATGTCTCAAATGCAGAGACATTAAAAACTTGATTTACCACAGGGACAGAAACTGAAACATTGCTACTGGGTATAGCAGCCAATGACTCCATACCTTTGTGAAGTTACTTCCAAATACATTTTATATATTTGAGTCTATAATTTTCAGAACAATGCAACTAATAATTTTGTAAATTTTTTCAAATAGCAAACAATGGTTCTTAAATAAAACTATAGGCAAATATATATTATATAAATCAGAAACATGTATATACAATATGTTTATGCATTATATATAATATTAATGTATAAATGTACATAAACATATACATATACTGAACCTTTGCAGGCAGATACCCTTTAGAAAACAATACTAACAAAAAATATCTTCTGGAAGAGTATTTTCTTGTCAACATTGCATGATGCTGCCAGCACACTTGTGACAATAAAGTTTGTTGACTTGTCCCACATTTCCAAACCATATCTTTGCCTTTGGTGTCAGCTGCCCCTTACCTTTGTCTATGAATACTCATCCTGGCAACTGCTTTTGGTCACACATAGGATCCTCTTTGACTGTGCGCTCTCCTTGAAACACTCATCACACAGTAACAAAGCCCTCACTGTGTATAGGCTGTCGACATTTTCAGAACAGAAGCAGAAATTCAGATTACTAGTTATTTGGGCTAATGCTAATTACTTTCAAATGATGTAACTAAAATTTTTTAAAAAAATTATTGTGTTATTTAAGCATATAGTAAATCTGTAAAATTCCAAGAAAAAGAAATCAAGAAACTAGAGATAAAAATCCAAATAATCCAAATAAAAATAGGGTTCAGAACTAAAGAGATTATTTTCAACAGAAGCATCTGAAATGGCAAAAATAAACACTTAAATAATTGCTTAACATTGTTTGCCATCATGAAAATTAAAGCAACTCTGAGATATCATTTTACACCTTTCAGGATGTCTAAGATAAAAGTCACTGATGATAGCCTATGCCAGAGGGGATGTGGAGCAAAAGGAACACTTCTCTGTTGCTGATGGGATTTTAAACTTGTACCACCACTTTGAAAGCAGTATGGCAGTTTCTCAGAAACCTGAGAATTAATTTTGTAATTGATCCAGCAATACCACTTTGGGCATACACCCAAAGATGCAAATAATTTCCACAAGGACATTTGTTCAACTATGTTCATAGCAGCATTATTTATAAGAGCCAGATGCTGCATGAATTCTGGATGTAATGAAAGAAACTCAAAGCCAGATATTGGGAAAAGGCTAAAATATCAGAGAAAGGAAACACCAGAGTCACATCTTACCCATCTGACAGTTTCCGCAGCTTTGCTCCTGGTTGCTTCTAATTGTTTGCTCTTTCCTAAGCCTGTCTGAAATATCTTTCTTGCCCAGCTGTATGCAATCCAGGTTAAGATTAAAGGCATGAGCTGCTCTACTTGGAAGTCAGCCTTGAACTCACAGAAACACAGAATGATCTCTGATTCTGGAGTTACAGGATTAAAGGCTTAGGTTACCATTCCCAGCTTTTCCCATGCTGGAATTAAAGGTATGTGGCATTGAAGCCCACCTGTTTGGCCTTGTACTCACAGAGATCCAAAACATAATGGAGTAAAAAATGATATACTAATATTTGCTGGCAAATTGATGCATTAGGAGAACATCCTCCTGAGCGAGGTCTCACAAACCCAGAAGGATAAGCAAAAGATGTACTCACTCATTAATGAATTTTAAGCAAAAACATTATGTTTTTTATTGAAAGATAATGGGCAAATAAAGTGATTTAAAACACACACATACACAAAACAGAAGTTTTGGTTTGTCTGTAGAAGTATTGCTTAGCAGAAATTTGTGGTGGCTATAATGCATCTGTGGGCATTAGCTGTGAGCTACTGTGACTTCTTTATCTGTAGCTGACACTAACCTGGCTTGAGAAGCTTTAGATTTTATTTTTTATGTCATGTATTTTACAGAAGAGAGAAGTTTTATTATGGTATGGGTTTTTCTTTGTTTTCTATTCTATTCTATTATATAAAAAAGCAAAATAAAAAAGAATATTTTGCTTTTTTATATAATGCTTGATATTGATTTTTAAAAAAACAATAAAGGAGAAAAAAAGATTTATAGATGATTCCTCTGTATTTTATTATTTTTTAAAGGTATACTGTTCAATGCTTCTGTGCTAGTTAAAGAACCATAATACCAATTTGCAAAAAAAAAAACCCTCCAGAAATGCCATTAATGTAATTTTGATAGTCTCAGCTGTCTGCAACAATTCACGTAGAATTCTCATAATTATTATGTCCATTGTTCCGTTTATAAGTATCAAATAAGACCGAAAAACACTCACATGAAATAGACTGTAGACTTGGTTATTTGAAATCATATGCAGTAAATCGTTATCACAAACATGCTAATACAATCAGAAGTTGTGTTAATGAAGAATTGACATTCCATAGCGTATTTTAGAAATGAAAATAAACAACAACACAACATAGATCCATACTCTATTTTGTTGTTTGTTTGAATACTGCTCTGTAGGAAGCTAGAGAGGTGGCTAAGTGGATAAGATCACTGGCTGCTATCTATTCCTGACATGCTGAGTTCAATTCCTAAAAAACATACAATGGCTCAAATTAATTTATAGCGGTATCTGATGCCATCTTCTTGGGACAAAAATGAGCATGTAGATAGAGCACTCATTCATAAGATAAATGATTCTGCTTTTAAAGAAAATACTTATTTAATTATAATAAAATCCCTTTGCATTCCCTCCTCTGTTTCCCCTTCTTTTTCTTATTCCTCTACCCCCTCCTTTTTCTCTCTCCCAATCCCACCTCTCATATACTCCTCAAAGGAGGTAAGGCTTCTCTTGAGTAATCAACCCAGGCTAACATACAGAGTTGAGGCTGGACCCATCACTTGCTCCCTGTATGAATAATGATCAAGGAATCCCACCATAGGGAATAGGCTCAAAAATACCAGTTCATGTGTTTGGGACAATTCCTAGTCTTATATATATATATATATATATGGGCTCTTTAACAGTTTGAGTAACTGTCACTCTTATTCAGAGGGCCAACTTTGATTCCATGCAGGTTCTCCAGCTTTTAGTTCAGAGTTTGTGCCCACCCCCCTTTAGCTAAGGTCAGCTGTTTATCTGGTTTTCTCCACTGTGCTCTAGCTCTACCTTTCATCTCTAATTGCCCTCTTTATGTATAACTGAAGTCTAAGAATTTGGTCAAGTGCTTGACTGTGGGTCTCTGTGTTTGTTTGCATTAGGCATTGGATATATGATCTGTGATGACAATTAGGGTAGTCGTCAATCTGACTACAAGGGAAGTCTAATTCTGGCACTCTCAGCAGCATTGCTAGGAGTCTTAGCCTTATGGGTTCTTGTGAACTTCTCAAGCAGAAGATTTTTCCTAAATCAATGCCAGATTCTTCTTTCAAAATATCTCTTTTCTTGCTTGTCCCCTTGTCACTTCCCCATCTCTGCCTTTTGGATTCCTCATATTCCCACCTCCATATCCTTTTCCTCTGCACAACCTCAGAGTTTATCCAGAAGATCTTCAACATTTTTCTTCCTCCCACAATGCATATCCTTCTTAGTGTTCTATTCTCTACCTATTTTCTCTGGGGTTGTGAAATCAGGCCTATTTATCTTTTACTATGTGTTTACTATCTAATAATAAGTGAGCACATACAATTTTTGTCTTTCTGGGTTAACATACTCAGAATATTTTTTTTCTAATTTCATCCATTTGCCTACACATTTTATGATGTCATTTTTTTTTACCATTGAGTAATACTTTATTATGTAAATATACCACTATTTTTAAAATCTATCCTTTCATTGAGGAGTATCTAGGCTGCAAATAAGTATGGTGGTTTCATAGAAAAATGTAAATCAGCTTTCCTAAGGACCCAGTATTATCACTGTTGGAAATATACCCAAAAGATAATAAACCACAACACAAAAACATTTGTCCAACTATGTTCATAGCAGCATTATTTGTAAAATACAGTACCTAGAAATATATTTTGAAAAGAAATTATGCATGAGCCACATGTATTTTTATCTGTTTATTAGTGCACCTACAATACACACAGACTCAATTCCTAAAGGTTAATATAAAAGAGAAAATTCAATTAGAAAATATAATAGCACATTTCTAAGCCAATAATTTTTTTCATTTTTATAACTGTTTCTATTTGTTTCTCTGGTTGTCCTGGAACCCACTTTGTATAACAGATTGGCTTTGAACACACATTTATGCCTTCCTCTTCTTATTTTGTGCTGTAATTAAATGTATGCACCATCACAGCTCAATTTAATCCTGATTTTCTTAGTTATGATGTCCCATAAATTTCTATATAATGTTTGGACTGGGTTAATCAAGTTTAGAAACTTAGTTTCATTACTTTGACTTTATATGTGAATTAGGGAACTTATATATTTCAATATGATTCATGAAGTTGGAGAGAATGCCCAGTGGTAAGGAGCTCCTGATTTTCGTGAATATGTCAAAGTTTTGTCACTCAATATCCACACAATGTCTAACAACTCTCTTTAATTTCAATTCCAGAATATCCTGTATCCTCTTGTGTACTCTGAGGATACCATATGTACTTCCATTGTACTTACAAACATGCAGACAGAAAACACTTATTTATATAAAAATATTATTTTGAAAATGGTTACATTCTGAACACAAATATATTCATGATTGACTTGTACGGCTGTAACACCAAGAGGATCATGGTAAGAGCCTTTATTACCTCCAATGTTTCCATCTCAGTAAATATTTGCTGTCTCAATTTCTTAGCTATTTTCAAAGCTAGAGATATGTGGTATCCCTCATGTTAGCAATGATGTATATGATAGGAAAAAGTGCAATAAATCTTTAGACAACAATTATTTTGTTTTGTTTTATTTAGTGATCCTCAGACTGTGAGTCCTCCAGTGCTTACATGTTTCTAGATAGTTAAATATACATGAAGATTATAGATAGATAGATATTATTTATTTTTGGCAGTCTGAAATAAAATGATCCCAAAAAGGAGTTGCACTATTAGTATGTATGGTCATCTTGACATAGGTGTGGCTCTGGAAGAAGTTTGCCACTGTAGAAGCAGGCTTTGTGGTCTCTTGCCCAGGCTGCCCTCAGTGTGGCACTGAGACCAGTTCATGTGCCTATGAGGGGATAAGTTTGACTCTCAGTTATTTCTTGAGAACTGTGTTTGCCTACATGCCACCATGATGGCAAGAGATGAACTTTTGAAAAGTATAAGTGACCCCAATCTATTTTTTCCTTTAAACTTTCAGTGGACATGGTGTTTCTTCACAGCAATGGAACCTCTAAGACTTTTTCTCTTCATTCAACTATCCATGTGAGAAGCAAAGCAGATTATTAATTCATGGTAGAGCCAAATATTTTTACTTGGGTTGCTCTGTGTTTTTTATTATTGAATTTTATATCATTGAATTATCCTCTCATGACTTCTTTTTTAATGAATAAAGTCATTCATTTAGGAGTTAGTGTTACTTTTTAGGGAACTTGAATGTGTATCTCTTTCTGATCCATGAGAGAATTTTTTAAATAGCCAGCTAAATTTATTCTATCAGTTGTTTTGAAAAACTTTTTCTTATGAAGCATTGTGCTAGAGAATTAACTTTTACTATGATATAAAATCATAAGAATTTTTAAGGGGATAATAATTCTCTGTTTGCACAAAATGAAAAGTGATACTTTTCTCTAACAGAAATGGTTTGGACAAAAATCTAAGTGAACTACGTGTAAGGCAAAAGAAAAAAGTCTCACATTGCTCTTTGAAGACATAATTTGACAGTACATAATGAAAGAATTACTTGAGAAAGTCCAACATTGTAAGGTCCAGGCAAATTATTAATTAAAACAAACCCTTAGAACAATAAAAAGTATGACCTCCACAATAGCAAGAAATCAAAAACACTTAAAAGCTACAAAAAAATCTAATACTTTAAATGTATCATAGATATAGAAACTAGCCAAAAGGAGTTAAGGGGACTTCATGGGGAGAATAGATATTTAGAAATTTTAGACCTTTTAAAACAGGGATAACCAATGACAGTTAAATTAAAGAGATAAGGAGATAAAGAGAATTGGAGGTTTTAGGAGATGTTAAGGACTAGAGTTATGCTTACAGTGCTGGCTGCTCTTACAGAGAACTTGGGTCCAGTTTACAGCATATAGTGGGTGCTTCAAAGCCACTAATGGATCTAGTTTCAGAGAACCTGATGAATTCTTTTGAATCCACTGGGCACAGACATGAATACATTCATATTTAAATGGAAGCAAAAACACTTTTCACCATAAAAAAACACAAAAACATCTGTAAAAACAAAATTAATAAATAGCAAGAAACTTAAGGAATAAAAAGTAAGTGAATAGCACCATGTGACTCAAGGGAGAGTTCTTTTGGTGGGATTTAGTGATGTGAGCACCACAGACTAAAACAAGTATCCCTGGTAAGAACACAGTGACCTTCCTATCCACAGAAAAAGCTTACAAGTCTCATAATTCTTTGCACCGTTAGTGGTATTTTATATTTCTGTGATTCTTCTTGAATGATAGACTGGTCTTTGAATAGAAGCCTATTCTATCACTCTGTACTTTTAATTTAAAAAAATGATTATTTATCCATATTCCTGTGGCCAGGCTGGAGTGTGTGTGTGTTTGAAACTGTGGAAGAAAATGAAGTGTATAAAGTGAAGTCCATGCTGAACAAGACTCTTGCTGACCAGAACTCAGTAAGAACTCCACTGCCAAAAATATATTCTTTTGCATTTTTCCCCATACCTGAAAATATTTTATTGAAAGGACTAGAAAGAGGACTCCAATTAATATTTTTGCCCTTTAAATTTCTCCATAGTTTTAATATTTTAGTATATTTTTTCAATTATTTATTATTATCATTAAGAAAGAAAACAGTCATTTGGAAACTCTGGTAGAAACCACACAGAACTAACAAAGTTCCAGCTCAACTTATCTATCTCCAGTTATTGTTTATCTCACCTGAGAACAAATTTGGGTTGTCTACATAAACTCAAGGTTGATTTCACCATCATTTAAACTTAGTTTTCCAAGCAGGAAACCTAAATCTTAATGTAAAACAACCACTCTTTTTGTTTATGATAACAAGTGATGAAAATTTCTATTTTGTTTTTAAAACTAGATAGTAGGTAAGCACAATCAATATGCTTCCATCTCTCTTATTTAGAGAAAGAGCCACTATTACCTGAAGGACAATTCAGAGATTTAGTAACAACATGCTCTGGTAACCAAAAAATGGAGCATGCTCCTAGTTTCCTCATTAAAATCCAGTGAAGAGGGCATTTGAAGTTCCAAACTGCTTCAGTGGCTGTGAGTATGGGATCATTAGCTTACCCTGAAGATGCTAAAGTTCATCATTTTAATCTGTATATGAAAGGACATCCCACAGTGAGTGACCATAAAATAAAACCTCTATATGAATATTTTTGTCTCTGTAACAATTTCTTCTTTCCTTCATAGCAGCTGAATTGCTCACTACTCACTTTCAATCCTTCTTGTCCATGTGGCTACCTTGTTTTTGAAGATCAAGTTGCTGACAAGACTTTTTCTGTTATTCATGGATGATTTAATCAGATGTTTGAACAGATATCTTTTAAGGTATTCTTTTTAGGATGACAGAGCAACATTCACATACATCATGAACACATGAAGAACAAATATGAAACTATTATTATTCATACTTTAAAGGATTGTACAAAGAAATTGAAAATTAGTTTACAATTAAATTAGTAGAATGAAAAAGAAACAATCATGTCATTTAATTCAAAGTTAATAAATGTAATTAATTTCATATTCCACAATAATAAAATAAAGTATAAATCTAGAAAATTAGAGTCTCACGTTGAATCTTAGAAAAAAATGCAAATGTACTTTCACAGCAAAATTGATAATTTTTTAATATTAAATAATCATAAAGCCCTTAAACAAATAAAAAATATTTGGTTATTCCAGTAATTGATACCATCCATATTTAGAATACAAAGATTTTCTTTGGTGGATGGTCAGTGTTTTTTGTTTTTTTTTTTTTGCTTTTGGATAAGTCCCTTTATGTAGCATATACGCTTGTAAATATATATGTATATATATTTCATATCCCCCTTTCTCAGTCCTCTTTAAGTATAATAAAACTATTCTTCAGAAATTTTGTTTAAAAATTAATACTAATGTTCCATAAACTATAAAATAAAGAAAAATGCAAAAACTTAAGGGAAAAACTGTAGTAAGTACAATGTATAAATTAGTTTTTTTTATTTTTATATGTATGGATGTTCTACTTTTATGTGCACTACTTGAGATCTTGGGGACAAGAGAGGCTTGAAGAGGGTGTCAGTGATCCTGGAACTGAAATTACAGATGGTTGTAAGCTATCTTGTTGGTTTCATAAATTAAGCCCTGGTTCTCTAGAAGAATAAGAAGTTCCCTTTACCACTAACCTATTTCTCTAGCATCATAAGTCAAAATTTTACTACAGTAGAAAAAAGAATAAAGATTTAAAGTTTTTAGAGTAGGTAACCAGTTCTGAACAGATGTTTAAAACATGGAATGTGTTCTACCAAACTGAGATTTGAAGTTTATTGTACATGTTAATGAAGCCATGATTACTGTCAATGCTAGAATCCAGACAAATTTCAAAGGTTTCCTATACTCATACATATCCTGTTCCTCTCTCATTCATTCATTTTCTTCAACAAGTAAAACTCTCTTTTTAATTTAAAGATATCCTTCATTGTGTCCAAAGATGGTCATTATCCATTGGTGAATCTGTTCACCTTAAAAGAGTCTGGTTTCAGGCACCTTAGTTTCCCAGACTACATACGGTTATGTGCACAGCATGGTATATTAATCAGCCAAAGCTGCCTTATAAACTGGCCTTGAATGGTTTTATTTCTAAGCTACAATCTTAAAATTCAAGTGTGTAGGTCTAATTTTTGACCATTTATTATTAAAGTTTACTATTAATTGTTCAGACATATTTTGCTTTATATACTAAGGAAACCTCAGCCATGATTCCTAGGAAGAAAAATGATTCAAGCATTCAAAACTTCAACAATGAGTACTTATTCTAATGAACATAGTGGCTGAAGAGAGAATCCACTTCTCAAGAACCCCTTTATATTATGTGTCAAGATGCTGTCTTCTCCATCTATGAATAGAATCTTGTCAAAAAAAAAAGCGAAAAGAAAAATGTCTTCATGGAATTTGACTGTTCATCTAACAGTCTCTCTTTATAAATGTCTCTATCTCACAGATTACTTTACAAACTTTGGATACTGCAGAAATGAGTAAATTCTCAATCTACCGCAGAATCACTTAATCCAGCATGTAACATCTCATGAAGTTCATGTCTTTGAACAATAACCATTTGTTTGCTTGAAAACTGCTGTTTTGTTGCTTCTTTGAGTTTGTGTTAATCATCTACAGTTGGATATAAAAATAATGTTTATTTACACCAAGGTAATTTTTATTATATACTGTTAGGAACATCTACTGATATTTCCAAGTTATATCTTTTCTATCTGCTAAGGTACAACGCTAAAACTATTGCTTCCATCATAAAACTAACACTTGTTCAGTCTAGTGAAACTGTCATCCTTGGCAAATGTAACTTTCCTAGCTTTGGCAATTTTAGCAAATATGTAAGTAAAGTTCATAAACATGTTTAACAGAACACCTAGACCTGGAAGCTACTGTACTTTTTCAGAATGAAGAGCTATTGCTTTGTGTTTCACAAAGATTCCATTGCCTTGCTATAAAATCACAACAGTTGTGTGTTGACTTTTGATTAAGAAATTTTACAAAATCCAGAATAGAACAAGATGTCATTCTTACTTAATAAATATGCCCTATATTAGTTAATAGTTCAAAAGTAATGTCATGCATTCTAAACTTAAACCAGGGGAATTAACCTCTCATGATTTATGTTGAGGCTAATTTTGTCTTTTACTTGATGTAAAACATCAATCAATTTTATGTACTAAACATGGGTTGCCTACAGAGCAGTCTGAGGTATTTTCAGGGGTAAAATATGGAAAATATTTTTTTTTAAATCAGGGCAAATATAAAGAATTATTTTTATAACCATACTTCTGTTTATTTTTTCAATGAGTCAGATCTACAGATTTCACATCTTTTAAAAAAACCTACATGATATAAGTCTAATATGTGAATACTTGCAGATTTCTTATTTACATCATATCATTATCATGGTACATGGGGATGTATTTTATGGAAAGTTCAGTTAATTCAAGATATATGAAAATATATTGGTAAAAACAAAAAGGGATCCCATATAACACTGCACCAGGACAGTTACTATAAAAGGTTATTCTTTTAAACAGTTGCATACTTATCAAAGAAGAGAATTAGATTATTCATTCTGCTCAAACATGGATCTGTGGAAGCATGCACAGATGTTTATTACTAGTGAAATTGTGTCATGTGACAAGCAAAGAAAGGAACACACAACAAACAGAGAGAAAGGACTATGAATCTGAACTTCTCTCTTGTTACTGTATTTATAAGAGAAGCATTCAGGATCATTTACGTAAGATGTAACCTTATAAAAGGACTTGTAAATGGCAGAATATACTCAGAAAGCAAAATGTATCCATCTCAGCATAAAGCAAACATTTCAGGCAAAAATATGATATACATTGCATGCTTAATTTAGATAGTTGAATGCATTCTGTTTTTTCTCTTATACATTGAACTCAATGTACCATAAAACCAGTTTATAAAAAGTGAATAAGTAAATAATTAGTAATAATATTATAGATCTTCTGACCCAGGTTTGGGGGACTAGAACTTGTACTAGTATATCAACTAATATGTGACTCTTGTCAAAAGTATTTTAGCATCTTTAAGAGTCCAATTGGTGGCTGGAGTGATGTATTAGCATTTAAGAGCACTAAGTATTCTTCCGGAATATTCTTCCAGAAGACCTGAGTTCATTTCCCAGCATCCACATGGCAGCTAACAACTCTCTGTCATTCCAAGATCTGACACCCTTACAGAGTTATAACACCAATTCACATAAAATAAAAATAAATATGTAATTAAAAAAAGAGTCCAATTTGGTTGACAAATACTTGTCACTTCCTGATATTGTAATATTTCCCATTTACTGTGAGAGAAATATTTTGACATTTTTAAAACATTTATTGTTCTCCCTATGATTACTTATAATCTAGGCTTTGCCTATTAATACACATTATTACTGCAATGAAGCTTCACTGGTACAATGGCATGGGATGGTATAGGTGATAGGGTAAAATATAGAATTCTGTAATGGCTCTAATTTTTTTTTTCTTTAGTAAGAATGTACTTGGTATAAAAGCAAATAATAAAAGCCCAAAATACAAAGATCTTACTTTAAATGAAGTAAAGGTAATTATACTTTCTCACATAATTTGTGTATGACTTTATACTTATCTCATCATTTAAAATTCCAGTAGAGACAATATGATTACACAGACTCCAATTACCCTGCATGTCACCCTCAGAATCAGCCTTCATCTTCTGGAGGGCAAGTTAGAGACATTTTAAATAGTGATAGAAACAACTATCTAACATGATATTTGCAGAAACGCGGACTACCTAACATGACATTTGCAGAATCCAGGAAAATCTCCACAGTGACTCATATAAGAGATTACCAAGTGTGCCTCAGAAATTACCAAATTGACTTAATCACAACTGATCAAATCTTTCTAAACTGAATATCAGCACAGTGGGGCCTGAGTATGTTGTAGTTCATTGTTCTTTTCAAGGTACATGTGATTCTCTAACAGTGAAACAAATGCTCTAGAATTATTCTTTTAAAAACGGTAAATATTGGTTTAATAAAATTGTGATTGACCAGAACCTAGGTGAACAAGAAGTGTAAGATTGACCCATAGTCCAAATAGTTTATAATTAATATAAACTTTTGTGTGATTACTTGTGACAAAATGGCTGCAAAACCAGCTAAACTGGATAAATAGACTTCTGACTACAAATGGCACCTTTAAACATGGTGTGTATACATTTACACAAAGCCTGACAAAAGGTTCTAAAATACAGAAACCGAGCCAAAACTGTTGTGTGTCTCAAGTGGGCTGTGGTACAGAGATGGAATGGCCTGTGGGGTTGAATTGCATCATGTAAGGTTCCCAAAGTCTCACAAAATTTTCAATACAAACCTTTGGTTTTGGTTCATGCAGATAAAAAGGAAGCAGTGTCAAGCACAGCTTTTTGATAGCAGAAATTCCTTGGGTGAGCTCTGTTTGCTGACCCCAAGGAAAAACATGGCTCCTTTAATAGAGGCTTCCTGACTCAGTGATAGCAGCAAAAATTTGAAAAGAGCCCTGCTGCCAAACACTTTATGAGCAGTTGCCAGCAATATTCTACTTGGTGGCAGAGTGAATCCTAGAATTCCCTAGAGTTGGGGTTCAGCTAGAACTTTTGCCAATAAGCTAAGCACCAGAATGCCAATGAAGCCTAGCATTTATTTATAGACAAAGCTTAGCAAATTAAGGATGTGGTTAAAAATAGAGATATACAACAATGACAGATCAGAAAAAATAATAAATTAAAGTGATTGTAGGCCTGAAAAAGAAGAGAAAATGTTCTGAAGAAAATAAATCTGGTGTATATACACATATATGCTATTGTGCTTTTTTCAAGTTTCTTGACTGCAAAGGAAGAAGCAAGAGCTGATGAAAGACACTTTATTGTAAATGTTGCTGAATTAATTCAACTTATATATTTTTAAAATGCCTTGACTTCAATAGTAGAGTAAAATAAGTTACTTTGGAGAAAAATTTGTGTTTTATCTTTGACAAAAATTGAGAGGCTGTGGATTTATTCCAAGTCAATAAAAATAAGGTTTGATTGAGGAAGATTCCCTGAAAATCCTTAGATAAGTATAAATGGCCCAGAATATTTAACATTTCATGGCCCCTCTGTTGCAGTTTTCTCTGAACTCTGTATCCAGAAAAACTTTAATGAGACTGGGTGAGATTACCCAGATTTATAAAACATTTCATTCAGTACTTAAAAATAATTCTGTGTTTTTGACTCCCCATAAGATTATTGGCACCACATAATTAGTAGGAATTACTCTAAAGAACTATGCCCAAAATCCCCTAGAAAAAAATGAGTTACAGATGTTTGTCTTTGTTTACTGTGTTAACTACAAGTTGTAATAGAGAATGGTAAGAAAACCTATACAAAGGGCACTAGATTTAGGGTCATTGCTTTACAAAGAGCTAAGGGGAAATACTGTGAGAATATGCTTTTGTGTACTATAAATATTTGGCACTGTAAATTTTGATTTAATAAAATACTGATTGGCCAGAGGCTAGACAAACAGGAAGTGTCAGGAGTTAACCCTAACTCTAACCCTAACCCTAACCCAACTCTCATATTGATATTTTTCCAAGTAAGAGTGCATAAAGGCTGTCCAAATTTTGAGGTCTTTAAGGGGAAAAAATATTTCTCAGTATTCTGAATCTCTTATACATTGAGCTCTAAACAGATGTTTGCAGGTGATTAAATGCATTATTTTGGTATCTGATATATGTCCATAGCACATTCAGAAAAGCAGATCAGGAATCCAGGGTCTTTATTTGAGTATGTAATTTCCAAAGCAGAGGCTTTGGTTGCTACAATCATTCTTGTGATAGCTTTTATAAATGTCACTTCATCCATGAAATAAATATAACCTCAAGAGACTGAAATCAGTTTTGTGTTGGTGTCCATGTGTATGTCTGTCTCAGTGTTTGTGTTTGTGTGTGTGTGTGTGGTACAACATACTAGGAGTACAATACTGCCTCTTATACAATAGAAGTGATAGGAAAACCCCTTTCCTCTGTAGGAAGTAACCACTGAGTCGCCTGAAACAAGGTTTCTTACATCAACTGTGTCACTTTTTGAATGTTTTTTGGAGGTTTCCTTTAGTGCCTCAACAAGTTCCAAAAGTGTATTCACTATTCAATGTCTTTAATGGTGCAAATGCTCAGGCCATTGGCATTTGTAGATACCATAAGCTTCTTTGTAACTTCCTGTTTTCTATTGTCATTTATTCCAAAATTATATTAGCAGTATTGTAGTCCTGTTAACACATACTTATCCTGACACATTTTCTACTACAAAAACACAGAAAACATATTAAACCAAATTATAGAAAAAACTTTCCCAATGTACAGAAGAAAATGCATATAAAAATAGAAAAGTATATAACAACAAATAGACTAGCCCTCTCAAAATGTCTGCTCACCACATAATAATCAAGCCACTAAACCGACAGAACAATATAAGAACATTAAGAACTTCAAAGAATTCAAAGAATAAAGGCCAAGTAACTTATAAAGGAAGACTCATCAGAATAACATCTGAATATACAATGGAAACATGGGAAAAGGTTATACAGACAATACAGAAACTAAGAGACCATAGTTGCAAGCCTAGGTTACTATACTAACCAAAACTATTAATCACTATAGATGGAGTAAATAATATATTTCAGGACAAAACTAGATTTTAACAATACTTATTCACAAATTTATCCCTACAGAAAACACTAGAAGTAAAACTCAAGTTTAGAACCTAGATATACCCACTAAACCTCAAGCAATAAATAATTCTAAACAAAGGAAACCCATAGAAGGGAAACACATACATACTATCATCAAAAGTAACAGGAATTAACAATCACCAGCTATTAATATCTTTCAAAATCAATTGAATCCATTCAGATATTAAAAAACATCAGGATTACATAAAATACACAAAACCAGAATCTGTCCTTCTGCTACATACAAGAGACATACTTCAACTTCAGTGACATATATTAGCTCAGAGTAAAGGCTTGAGAAATGACTTTCTAATCAAATGGACTTAAGAAAAAAGCTGGTATAGCTATCCTAAATGAAAAGATGAAAATTTTATGAAGAGTCTTGTTTATGCTAATTATTGTTTTCTTTTAATTTCCAAACTATAATAAACAAGCTAACTGCAAAAATACATCTGATTTTAAAGAAATGAACATATATATTTTAAAGGTACCTTGCCTTTAAAATTTCCATCTAAGAATTTGTTGCTTTGAAAAATAGGTTTTTCTTTTATTTCCACAGAAGATGAGAACCTGTATATTGCTTACAGGCTATTATGGTTTCATCAAGGACGACCCCTTGAAAAAAAATCTGTGATGGATGCCAAATAAGATGATTCAGCCTTAAGATACTCATAAGATTTCAAGCACGCCTCAACCAGCAGGAAGTAGTAATGGTAAAGCTATGATGTAATTCCCAAAACATTGTTTATAAATGTTTGGTTTTATTACAAATAGTTAATAGTCAATCTCTTTCTGGATAAAAAAGGGAGATATGATATATGAATGATTAAAAATAGATTATATAATTTATTTTAATAAAAATGGCTATTAATCTTAAAACATTTAACAGTTGGTATAGATTTTGATTTATTGATAAAAAGGGAAAGTATCTTTTTTATATATATAGTAGAGCCATGTATTGACTAGTAATGTTTTTTTTTTTTTATTTTAGTATTAAAGTCTGGCATCAGTAGTCACCCTTTTCTGAGAAGGAACTGTTAGGAATAGAAGCAAAAAAAGAGCAAAAATATAGGATCCCAAACAAATAAAAAGATATAACTCATTTAGTCTGTGAGTATAAAACTACCTCCACTTTCATGAGTGCTTTGAACTCTAAGTGACATACGTTGTTGAGATCAAGGTGTGATTTGTACATCTACTGTGTAATTCCTCTCTTGATACTGTAGTAGCACGGTTAAAGATGTAAAAATACTTTTTTAACTTATTAAAATAACCTGATAAATTATTCTTTTAATTTAAAGCAATAACTACTCCAAACTCACAAACATACCACAAGGAAAACATTAAACTACCAATAAATTGCATGAGATAAAATTTAATAGTCCTTTCTCTGTTGTATATTCCCTTATAGCAGCAGAATTGTATGTATTACCTCCAATATATCTTTGAAATTTATCTTTCAAAATAGAGCTTATATACATTAGAAACATGGATAACTCTTTAAAACTTGGCAAAGAAGTTGGAACCCTGTGTTTGTGCAAAGTTACTGAGAAGAGCAAGTCTTGAAGCTGTGTCCAGCCCTAAGGAGTTCTCCTTGATTTGCATGCACTAACTACACAGCCATTAGGACTTCTTCATATACCAGTCACACCTTGTGCAGTTGTCATTGCAGTCAGGACTCAGCATAGACATGAGGGCCCCTGCACAGATCTTTGGGCTCTTGTTGCTCTGGTTTCAAGGTGAAAATTTACTAAAATAGAAAATATTTATTTTATTCTGAGATTAGTGTTGTGGGCATTAGAGGCCAGTAGTTTTGTTTTGTTTTGTTTTGTTTTGTTTTATCATGGTTAACTCTGTCTCTATTTGTAGGTGCCAGATGTGACATCCAGATGACACAGACTCCGTCCTCTCTACCTGCATCTCTGGGAGACAGAGTCACCATTAGTTGCAAGGCAAGTCAGGGCATTAGCAATTACTTAATCTGGTTACAGCAGAAACCAGGAAAAGCTCCTAAGCGCTTAATCTACTATGCATCCAGATTGGATAATGGAGTCCCATCGAGGTTCAGTGGCAGTGGGTCTGGGACAGATTATTCTCTCACCATCAGCAGTCTTGAGTCTGAAGACATTGCAGATTACTACTGTGTACAGTATGATGTGTATCCTCCCACAGTGATACAAGTCATAACATAAACCTTCAAGCAGAAGTGAGAGACTAGGCTGACCCAGATGTTTCTTCCTGTGAATTATTCAGTAAAACTCTTTTTCAGATGCCACATAATTTATAGCAAAGCTCACAGAGAGGCTTTTGTTTTTGTAGAGGAGGCTAAACAGCCCCTCTACCATAAATATCTTTAATATTTGCCACCTCCAGCACTACAAAGTACCAATTTCTTTTCTGCTTTAACGGAAGAAAGTCATTCTGATCAAGAAGTCTGAGTTTTACACCCAGCTTGGACTAATATAGAACAGTGAAGACATTCTAAAACACATTATTTAATACAGAAATTAGTTTCTAAGTTCCAATATTTAAAGGACAGAGATATATTGGTGACAGAAGCTGATAGCAGAAATGAGTTCAGAATTTTATATAACAGCCAGACCACAAAAAAGAGAAAGGGGAAGTTATCTAACCACGCTCTACTGTGTCTTGAAAAGCCAGCAGTGTTGATGCTCTTAGCTGTTTGCAAAATTTCAGAGAATTTTTCTGGCTGCTATGTCCACTAGCAGCTAACAAAAATCAAATGTTGTAGAACCATGCTCCAATGACATTTAATCGCACAGCATGAAGTAGAATCTAATTTTGAGTATATGACATAAATGCTGGAATGGTTTGTCATAAACATGCTTCCAAATGTTAATGGAAAATTGTTATTTCTGAAAAAAGAACACATTTACATATTTTTTAATCTTTTAGAGGTAAAACCATTTCCTGATTTTGTTGGAAGTCCTATCTTCTACCTGTCTGTCTGTACACTTACAGTACACACATTTTGTGGTTTTACACAAAAAAGAACAATTATATCAGAAGATATAATACCATTTTTATGGCCCTCATAATTTTTTAATTATGCTGTCTTATTTTCATCTTTAATACTTGACTAAGTTAATCAACCATAGAGCATTATTTGCATTACATTAAATTTATATGACAATTGGAGAAAAATATACATTTATAAGTCATTTTTTAGTGTGTGTTGGAGAAAATATCCTGTGTTTAAGAGCACTTAGATTTGATTCTAAGGACCCACTCAGTGACACACAGGCATATTTAACTTCACTTCAAGGATATTCAACACATTCTTCTGATCTATTAGGGCACAGTCATGCACACAATTTTCCTAAAAACATGCAGGCATACAGATATATAGTGTTTTTATAAAAAAAATGATTCAGTTAAAAACATATATATATATTCTTTGTTGAGTTATATTACCTGTAATATATAGTGCAGTTCTGATATTTCTGAAGTATGTAGAGACTTTTATTTTTGTAATTTCTTCTAAATATCTATATCGAGATTCCTGTTTATTAGTTTTTTTAAAAAAATATTATTAGGAAATATTTTATTTAATGTCTTTTATTGCTTAATTCTTACTACAGTTGGACATTCAGCTATTGATTAAATACATATGGTCATGACATACTTTTTTATGCTTTTTTGGTGGGAGAGGTTGCTGTTTGTAATCTGCATCAGGAAATGGTAAATATTTTTTTCCACTGAGTATTGTACCGTCTCAGCTTGTTAAACAGCACTCAACAGTTTGGTCATTTTTGTCATTATTTTTTGCTTTCTTAGAGCTTTATCATTAGTACATACTCACTCCTGAGGTGGGTTGAAAGAAAATGGCCCCAAAAGGAAGTGGCACTATTAGGAGATGTGGCCTTGTTGGAGTTGGTGTGAACTTCTTAGAAGTATATCCCTGTTGAGGTTGTCTTTCAGGTCTCATATATGATGAACATAATGTTCTATGTCTCAGTCCATTTCCTGTCACTTTCTGATAATGATGTAGCCAGCATGAAGTTTGCTTCCATGCTCAAATACACTCTCTCATGATAATATTAGACTGAGCCACTGAAATTTTAGTAAGCAGCAAATATTACATATTTTCTTCATTCAATTTGCCCTAGTCATGATGTCTCTTTACAGCAATAGAAATCCTTATGAAGACACTCCCATAGAAATATTTTGTGAGACATTACAGAGATAATTGTACAATTTTTCTTAGTTGTCAGATTGATGAACTATGCAAATACAGTGTGTAATTTTTTAATTGTGTAAACTCATGTTATTTATTGTAGACAAAAACCTGACCTCAATATGAGAAGCCTAACTAAAACAAGCACTTTCCAGAACAAGGTAGCAGCTTGTCTTCTATTGATTCAGCTTGGCTCAGAATTCCTTATACATGAAGTAACCCATACCAAGAGTCATGGCCCCATCAACAAAGCCTTGGGCTGCTACACACATGTGGATCAAGTAAATGGACATCTTGGTGTTTCCTCTGTTCTTCAATCTGTACAATCTTATGCTAGAATTGCTGCTAACCCTGCCATTTCAATGGGAACAAATGGTGTTTTCTTAGCATTCAGAATAAAATTAGATCTCTGTCCTTCACCATATGAAGAAAGACAAATGGTCTGTGTTGTTTGACATTGTGATTTCTTGAAGAGTCTTCTTCACTCACAGGGTCATGGGGTCCCATCCAGTCCTGCTGGCTCCTGGCTGCTACCCTAAGTGGGAGCTGTACACCAGATTTGCCCAGCTCTGAGCCTACAGTGTGTAATGTTAATATGGCCATTGTCTTGTGAAGTATATCTAACTAGGTCATGATTTACCACAGATAAATAAAGTGGTGAAGGTGCAGAATCAGAAAGACAAAGGGAGGAGGTGAAACATGAGGAAAAGATAGTAAGATTAAAAAGATTTTGTTCTTTTTTTATATATCTACACTCTGCACATCAATTAAAATACTTTGGTAGAAAAATGTTATTCATTAAGTGATATTTTTCTATGGTGTCAGAGGTTATATTAATGACATCTATTCATTTCTTAGGGAAGCCATATTCACCTTTGTTTACTGTGTGCTTTGCTTGTGATCCTTATCTATAAGAGCAGGTGGATCTCATTATGAGTCTTTACATCTTCCAATGTTTTTATCTGAGTGAATATTTGGTATCTTAGTTTCTCCTCTACTTTCAAAGCTAGGATGATGTAGTGGACATCATTACAGCTCTGTCGTGTATAATAGGAAAAAATCAGTAAGCCTCAAGTCAGCAGACATCATTTTTTAAGTTAGGAACCCTCAGATTTGGGACCTCCCATGCACACTCAGAGACTAATTAGATAGACCAACAGATAGATAGAAGGATGACAAACATAATATCTATTTTTACAAATATCAATAAAGCAAAGCAGACAATTAATTTATAGAAAATTATACACATCATACATCATGATGAATGGAACTCAATAGAGCAGAACTCAGCAGGCAGGACTTGAACAAAAGGCAGAACCTGAAGCAAAGAACGTGGAGGAGTGCTGCTTACTAAGTTAGTTCCCATGGTTTGCTCAGTATAATTTCTTACTGCACCTCGGATCACCAACCCACTGCTCATCATGGGCTGTGCCTTTTCACATACAGTATTAATGAAGTCAATAACCCAGAAAATTGTCTAGAGATTAATCAGCTGTAATTATTTTATCAACTGAAAGTCCTTTTTCCCAGATACCCCTAGTTTGTCTCAAGCTGACAAAAGCAAGCAAACAAAAAACCAAAAAACCAACAAAGACAAGGGCTTTCATCAGATTGTAATAAGAGGCTCTCCTGAATTACATATTTCATTACAGAGCCATTAAAAGTTGTGATTAAATTGTGTATGTCTATAAGTTTTTAGCTGTGAAAATAGATTTTCATAGATTTTCATTTTTTTAAAATGTGCATTTACTCTTTTCTTTTTCAGTGTATAAGCACACACTTCACATGTTCATTCTTAAAATTTACATCTGAGAAAGAAGTCGTATCTGAAAGCTTGTCATAACCAATTTCCAGGAAGGTAACTTCATCAGCTGATTTATTTACTATATTTTTAATGTCACCTATTTTAGAGAGCAATTGTTCTTTCCTAGATTTCAAATCTTCCTTTATGCTAATCATCATTTCACATTTAGAATGGCTATCAGGCTACTATTTTTGAAACATAAAATATAAAATAAAGCCAAGAAGTAACAGGACTAAGTAATTTAAACACTAAGAAATATAAACATGCAAGAAATTCTCAATTATAGGTGTAAAGAAAGTTATCAAGTCTTGAGAAGATGAAATTTCAGACATTGTGGAAACATAAATGCTGAATATTTTGTTACCTTAACCAGATGTAATGGTGACTTTCAGCCAGCAGATGGCGAAGTTGCTTTCAATTCCTTGCTTTCTGGAACAGTTCAGATTAGGTGGACTAGGCAGGTTCCTGGGATATGGCTGCCTGAGCCACAAACTAAACTGAACAACTACTACAAAAGCTATTTCTCACAAAGTTAGAGAGACCTAAGAAAAACATATGTTAAAAGGCCAATAGTTTTCTGAGAAACCGCACAAACCACAACCACTAAATAGCTTGGGATCTGAAACACCTTGGAGCCCATTCCCTCCAGTGGAACTCCTGACCCAATCTTGATGATAGGATGAGGAAAGCGGATTTGTTTGGAATGGATGCTGAACTAAGCCACCTTGGGACCTTGGGACCTACTGCCCTTGCTGAGGAGGCCATAAGGAAATAGGGAGAAGAGAGAGTGACTGGAAAAGGCAGGAGGGGGAAGGGAGTTTGATCAAGGAGATACATGGATAAAAAATAAGACTTTATTCATAAAAAAGGCCAGTAATATCAGCCATTCAACCATCTTGAGCAGGTGTGCAAAGATTCAGGTGTGCATGTCTCTGTTCCTCTGCATGGGTGGTACCCCTGCAGTTTACCTATCTAAAGGACCAAAACACACTACTAGCAAGGCTCCCAGGTTGGAAGTGGGAAAAAGTATGCTTTATGGAAGACTAGTCTGAGACCCAGAACAGTTTGCACAACATGGTGGGGCCAACCTGCCCATACTCCAGGGGCCTCAAGGGTGAACTGTGCATCTTCTAAACAGCATATGAAAGCATATGAAAGATCAATATTTAATAAGTTTTTAAATAAATACTCATTTATACAACAACTCTTGGCAATGCTACGTCAGGCAGCTGGGTCACTCACCAAAAACACAGAAACAAAATAGGAAAGGAATTTAGTTTTCTTCTTTCAATCCATTCTGGCCATGCCCTTTTGGGGTACTGTTAAGTAGGAGATAATAAAACTTTCTTAAATAATGCCTGAATCCTACTGTACAGTGGTAGGTTAAAAGCTTATTTAGGTCATTCTCAATTCAGAACACAATGTCACAAGCTATTTTTCTATAATCCTAGGTGCCCTCACAGGATCTTCCAACTGGTTCAGCCAGTTTGGTTCTCAGAGCTGACTAGTGCAAAGTTGTCTGGGGTGGGAAGGATGAGGCTTCCCTAACATATAAAATCATGTAGTTACTAATACCATTCCTAACTTCTGTTAGTTTGATCTGTAGTTGATAAGGATTGTTTACTAATATAAACAGCAGTGTAGTTTTAAGGCCTTCTTGGATTTTCTCATTTCCCACTAGCATGTTTATTATTGCAACTCATTTGGCTCCTATCTAGGCAGTCATATTGGTGATGCTTTGTACCAGTATCTTCTTAGTTTTCTTGGACACAATCTCACAGTAAATGTTCTGATCCCCTGGATTTTACAATATTTTCACTTCTTCTTAAATGATGTCTGAGGTTTGGTTGTGGGCATTGTACTGTAGGTGTATACCTTGTGTGTTGACTCAACAACTCTTCATTTGAATGGTTGTGATTATTTTTGTTATATTTTCCCATTGTTGCAAATATTGTTTTGGTGGTGGATGAGTACCACAAGCAATTATGAATGCTCATTGTGAAAGAATTCCCCATTGAACCAAACACAAGTTGTTAATCTAATAAAAACATTGACCTTGAAACATGCATACAAAAATAGTACGCTAACAATGCATAGTTTCCATATGTTCTTAGGAATATATATGTGCACATATATAATTACACACTTAGACATAACATACACACATATAACAACTAATAAAAATAGGCCATGCATACGAAAGCAGTTTTATGTGAATGTATGGAGGGAGGGATTCGAATAGGGTAATCGTATATTTATATTGTAGTGTAGTGATGACAGAGAGTGAGGAGCATAAAGCAGATGAATGTGTAATAAGAATATTAGCCATGGTAGGCAGCTGAGAATGTTATCATGACAGTGTTATTAACACCCTATGTTGTTCTTTGCAGATAAATGTACCATGTATATTATCCCAAGTCAGCAGAGCTCAATGTGGCCCCTCTTGGTTATAGGAACAGTTTTCCTCCTTTTTCCCCATTTACTCTGACTAGGGAAGTAGGAAGGTCCAGGTTTCATCATCTCTTTGTTTACATTAAGCACCACTGTTTTATTTAAATACAAATATTTTTTCTGTTTATCTTCTAAATATAATCACATCAAAGAAATGAATTAACTGCTTGTTGTCAATGTTTGTGGGATCATACTCCAGTGAATACTGTGGTGTATACCTACACTACATTTGACTATTTTTGTCCCAGACACAGGTTCACTGTCTCTTGTAGTTCTCACAATAGTATTTGTATGGTTTTGTCTTTAAAAAAGTGAAAGCCAGGCATGGGGATCCAAAGCATTGTGTTATTCATATTAAGTATGAACAGAATATCTGCCTAGACAGGGTGATGTGTTTGGAAGCTATATATCTCTGACCTCAAACATACTGTACTTCGAAGATAGCTCTCCCCTATCCCCATGAGAGTATTAAAATGACCTATGCTGTTTGTCTTACTGATTAGATACAAAAAGTTTTGTTCTATTCAGTAAAATGAGGTTGTTCCAGCTCTTAATTCATAGCCACAAGAAAATTAGCTAATAAAGTTATTGAATAAATATACAACGTTAGAAGAAAACTACTGTCCTTTGCTTTATTGTTCAGAAGATCCTTAAACTCCTCATATGATACAGGTTGTTTTCTCTACTCTTGTATGCACACCACAACTACATGGTAATTCCTTATGATGGAAACACATTTGTTGAAGCATATAAAGGATTCAGATGGGACACATGTGAAAATTCCACATAAATAGAGTTTATAGCAAAAAAAGCTATGAAAACTTCCAATGCTTCTCAATTGTTATAAAAGTTAGCAAGAAATGTTTCATTATGAAACAGCAGTATTGCTGTAATATGTGTAAATCACTATTGTCCAATTATATCTCTATGTAAATCACTATTGTCCAATTATATCTCTATGTAAATATGACAGAGAATTTCAACCTTCTGTCAAAATATATTTAAAGCCTTTTTACTGATAAATGATCTCCACGTAAATGCAATATATCTTATATTCTAGTAAGTCAAGGTATATGTATTAAAGTTGTGCATACACCAGTGATCCTATGAAGAGAGACCTTTTTGTCAGTTCACGTAGGATACTCAAATCCATTTATTATTGCTAGTATTTTATTTTTTCATTCTTTTCTTTTATGTTTTTATGATAAATAGTTAAAATACTTTCCTAATATTTTTGTTTACTTTCATAATCACAGGGGTGTAATTACGTATTTTGAGTAATGATGATCCCTAACTCCTAAATGTGACATTTTGTAAAAGTTAGAGGTTTCAAATAGGAACAAAAACCTCTCAACTGTCTTGTTTCTGTTCTAACTCCTCAGATTAGCTCTAAAATGTAGTATTATCTCTTATCTTTAAGATCAATTAGAGAGCAGAAAGCATCATGGTTGTTCAGCTCCCATAGGTTGACCTGAAAATATTTCTATTCACCACAATTCCATCTGACATGCCTGCAATATTGTACTATGAGGAACAGGACATCAGGAGCTTTGCTTCATTTTTACTATTTTCAAAATTCTGCAATAATCAATAGTTTACTTTATTCTGTTTGTCCCTGTCTTTGAAGCTCCCCTATTAGACATTTCAAACATAAGAATCTTGCAAAATTGTTTCTTCAGCCTAAACTGCTACATCCACCATGATAATTCTATATTGCTTCACAAGGAGGACCTACCCTCACTGATCAGTGATAAAAGTTTATCATTAATATTGCCTAGACTATTTAGTCTCCTAAGGTTGATCTTCTCACAGGGAGGGAATCATTTCAGATCCTGCGGCTGCTAATACTATAAATACTTGATAAGTATTAAAGGGAATATAGAAAGAATTCAGAGAGGATGAAAATCTCTAGGTTAGCTACAGGCCAAGTCTTTACTGTCCACATATGAAATGCCGATTCCTCACTCCAGAGATAGATATATAAGGCTGATGATGTAAAAGTGAGATGTCAGATGACATGCTAACTATTATCTATTATACTGGGAGAATGAATTAATTTGCATGAATCGACTGGTCGACATTAACAGTGAATCATTTAAAATGATATTCTCACATGCTTTTTCTAAAAAAAAAACATTTTTATATATAGAAAAAATATCCAAAATATGAAACATCTCCCTTGAGATATATAATACTAAATATTGCTCATGCATTTCAACATAATTTTGTATTTCTTTCTTATTATTTAACTTTCCATTATTGATGTTGTGATCGTCTTGACATTAGCCTCCCTACCTATCACCCATGAATGAACAGCATTCATCTCTTGCAGGTCTTCTCAATGTCTTCTTGATAGTATTGGTGACATCAATTTGAAATGACACAAAAAGTATCAAGTGTATTCATAATAGGTCCTTATCTGTGAGCCTTAAAACTAGAAGTCTGTATTTCTCTGCAGGTACATTGGTAGTAGTCTGACCATTAAGGTTTTCTATTGCTATAAAGAGACACAATGTCCACAGAAACTCTTTCCAAGGAATATATTTAATTGAGGAGGTAGCTCACAATTCAATGGTTCAGTCCATTTTCATCATGACAAAGAGAATGAGCGAGTGCAGATTGACACACTCATGGAGAATAGCTGAGAGTTCAATATTTTACAGGCAACTCAAAGTTCACCACAGAGAGGTATACAGAAAGCCTGCATCCACATTGAAACATTTTCTCTAACAAGGCCATATACACTTTATCATAGACACACCTCCTAAGATTGTCAAGCTCTTCAAGGGCCATTGTATTTCAAACCACTTAAAGGTCAAAAAATATTGCCAGTGAAAATAGGCAGAGTAGAGGCTGAGATTGTTTGAGTTTAATACTAATTATAAACAACAGATTTCACACCCACGGTAACACATACAAAACCAAAACATTTTTGCTTATTATGGCCCATATTTCAAGTATATTACTTATCCAAAAGTAAACACAACACATTTTATATATATATATCTATATATATATAGATATATATAGATATATATATGTGAATACATATACATATATATGTGTCATAATGTTTCATCTATATTTGGTTTATTTTTATTGAAATGTACTACAGTTATTTAAAATGATTCTTTTTAAATTTAGCAATAATTATGTTCATTTATAGGAGTATATACCCTTACACTCATATAATTATATGTAACATATATTCATATAATCATATATGAATATATGATATATATACTTTCCTGCATTTTCAATGATTAATTGATTATAATTTTATATCTATTAATAAAATCAAAGTGTCACCTTCCTTAATTGTACTTAATCACTTTCTTTCTGTTTTTTATTTTTATGCGTATTGAACTAGGGCTCAGGCTTATAATTTGTTAACTCCTTAATCTGAACTAAAACATCTTTTTCAGCCACAGGGCTCTGTGCCTTTTCTCATAGCTGCATTTCAGCTTCTTTCCTCTGTGTCTTTCATCTCTTAATTGTGTGTATGGCGGCTTTCTCTAGTAGATCTCTGGCATCTGTCTCTGTACTTCCTGTACTCAAGAGTTTTCTTAACCTGGTAGCCCCACCCACACTTCCTGTTTGCCTTTAGCCAATCAGCTTTTATTAAACACATAGGTGGGATTAATATTTACATTACCATCAAAATCCTACTACATTTCCCTTTTCTCTTTTTGAAACAAGAACCCCAAATCTAATATTGTTTTTACCCCATTATCTACAGCATATAATATAACACACTTAAACTAACATAAATATCCATAATCCATTTTTTGGGAATGTGGACATAGTATTCTAAGCTACTTCCTAGTAATGGAGGCACTGACAATCCCATGGGGATCACCCAAAATATTTTAAGATTATTAATAATTCTTTAGTGAAGTAGTCCATAAAAGTGGGTTATCTCACCCAGTCTCCTCTATGTTGTTTTCGATGCAGAAATCAAAGGAAACTGTAACACAGGTGCTCTGAAATACTGAATCATTTGGGCCATCCATTTCCATTGGATTTCATCTTCATAATGAAAAACTTTCATTAGAAATTTGCCTAGAATAATGTCTGTATAACTTAATTTGTATTTAGCTAAGTTTGGACACAATGTGGTAGTTTATTTTTCCTTTTTTGAAAAGAATGATAGATTTTAGCAATATCTAAGGCTATAAACCAACAGAGAATTATACCACTTATTCATGTGACGAGACATTTAAGTGAGAACAGCAACAAATAGGAAGAAAAAAATGGATATTTTGATAAAGAGAGCCACAAGGGCTTGGCAAGAACTAAGTGTTAAAAAAAATTATTCAAGAGCCCACAAGATGTCCCTGGCATGGAATCCAAGAAATAGTAGAGAGTGTGCTTAAACAAAACTTCTATACTCAAATGAATTATTTTTATTATAGAACCTTCATTAATCAATAAATAGGGGTGGAATTAGAGATCCATAGCTAAGCACCAGTTTGAGCTCCTAGTCTAGCTGAAGAGAAAGAAAGAAAAATATATATGTGTAAAAAGATCAAGATCTTGTAGAGGAGACTCACAGAGATGGATGGATGGAGCTATCGCAACCACACTGAGTCAGAAACAACCACTGAGGAAGCTTTAGGGAGAGGAACTAAACCCTCCAAAGGAAGCAGACGATCAAATGGCTTGGGCAGTTTGTTGAGCCCCTTGCAGGAGGATCCGACTATGTTCTTGTGCATAAACTATCATTTGGATCTCATTCCTACAGAGTAACACATAACTCAGCATTAATGCAGGGATGAGGAAAACCAATGTACCTGAACTGGATATGCCAGAATAAACTGACCACCTTGAAAATCCTTGCTCTTCTTGAGGAGTGATGGGGGGTGAAATTTGGGTAGACTGAAGGAGAAGAGGGGCAGACTGAAAGTAGATAAGGGAGGACAAGCAATAGTTTGGTATATATTGAAAAAACAATTTAATAAATAATAAATAAAAAATAAATAGGTCAACACAATCCATAAATGGGTTAAAGAAATAATGACAGTTTTCACAAGACAAAATACAAATGGATAATGAACACTCTTCAGTTCCTACAATTTCTTCTGCTCCCCACTATTTAATAGTCCCAAGATACAGGGCCCATTACAAAGTACATGCTATATATGAGATTTGTAATGAGATTATAATACAGATGCCAAATTTTTGGTTGACCTTATCACTGAGAATTATTCTCTACCCTTTTAATATTTTGGTTTCTCTGTTAGATATTGTCCAGAAAAGAGGAATTTCTTTAATGAAGCATTAATTTTAAACAAGGATGTACATAAAAAGACGTAAATTTAGCATATAGTTGAAGAGTACGTCTATTTACCAAAATAATAGTAGTAGGCATTAGGCCTATGGTCCTTTGAGATCACAAATTTGGTACTTGGCATATTTGTAGTTTCAGACATAAGTTTCTTCCTGTGTAGAAATACTTACACCTAATTTTAAATAGCAATTGGATAACCCAACATTATTTTTTAGACTTTTGGTCACATTGTCAAATCTTAGATCCAAGTTTATTATTATAGTTCAAAGTTAAGTAAGAAATTGGTAAATGTTTGTCCCCTCAGCAGGTCACAGAACACTTTTTAGAATCATGAAAGCTATTCATAAAGATTTCCAACTTCCCTAGTCACTACTGACTTGATTTTTCTACATCCATTTACAGATGAATATAGTGTCTTTAGAAATAGCATACCAACATGAAATTCTTGTGGCAAAGAATCTACTAATTTTGTTATAATCTTATTGACTATAAGTTATTTGTATAAGAAAAGGTATACTTGAACCTCTGGTTTCAGAGGGTTAGAATCCATGGTGGTGGACACATGCATGCTGGCTGAAAGATCAGTCTAAAGCTCACATAATAAGTAGGAAATAAAAATCAAGAGAGAAATAGTGCCTAGATTTGAAAGATGCACATGGATTACTGAACTTAAGGCTAGTCTTGTCTACAGAGTGAATTCCAAAACAGCCATGTCCATAGAGAAAATCCTTGTCATAAAAACCCAAAAAAGAGAGATAGGCACACAGATAAATATTAAGACAGAGAATGAGAAAAAGAGAGATTAAATGGATTATAGAGAATATATGGAACAGACTAAAATGAAGAACAATACATGCATGCATTAAAAAAATCAACAAAACATCTTAATACTGTTTTATCTCAGTATAAAATTTATACAACCTGCTATTCTTTAGACTTGAGTGTTATTACACAGCTCGATTTAGTATGTCTTACATCATTGTTTCTGTGAAATTTAGATAATATGCCTGAATGAGTTTCTTAGGGACAAGAATCATTGTAAATTTAAGTCCATGATATACTGAATAAAATACTTCAAATATGAACAGGAGTAGGTGTGCATGTGTGTGTGTGTGTGTGTGTGTGTGTGTGTTACTGTGTGTTTCTGTGTGGATTGTGTGCTTCATTAGATTACTGTTAAATCCAAGCAGATCTTTCATAGAAGTTTCAGATTTTTAATACCTGAATCGCTGATATTTTATTAGATAGTAATGACCAGCCGTCTACACCATGAACCATATGACTAATAGAAAAATATTCACTGAAGTATTTTATGTCCAATGCTGAAAATATTCAGATATTTTCTATCATTTATCTCTCAATGGTAGTTTTATTTATGCTTGTCTTTACTCAAACATTATAAATTATAAATTTCCCCTAGTAAGAGTTATTACATGCAAGTCTGATGTTAAAGCACATGTGTAATCTTTCACTGATTGCCAATGAAGACTCACTTAAAATACAGTCTGAGGAACCCTGCCTTTGCCCTGAGACTGCTGACATTCTGCATGGCTGACAAGAACAGCAGATAGACAAACAATATGAACAGAGAAGAATGATGATTTGGGCAATATATATTTTCTTTCCAGACTATCCTTAGCAGTCTCCTTCAGAGTTCCTCATTGAGAGTGTAACTTCCCCTTATCTCTTTCTATCTTTGTAATCATACTTTCCTTTGCTCTTTGTTCCTTATTGACCTCTATGGCCTTCTAGTAACACTTGGTTCTTCTCTCCCTTCTTTCAACTGTATTTTCCTTTCAGCTTTGAGTTAGTTTGCTTACAGAGTGATTTGACTCTTAAATTTAGTAAGCTTTCTGTAAAGTCTGTTTTTTTTTTCAACAAGTCTTTAAATGTAAAAAAAAAAATGCCTAATTTCTCTGGTTTATTTCACCTATTACACCCTGCAGTTCCTGCATTTGATTTTTCATAGCACACATACTTCTCATCAGTTACATCAGTAGATACAACGGTTCGATGAAATCAGTTGGTATTCAAAATTCTAAGTGTTTTTTTTTTTTAATATATTAACTTTAAAATGTTACAGAAGACTATTGTCAATTCTCTTTGAATAATCTCCACAATAGCCTGTTGACATAATAATGGGACATTCTCTTTTGTTGATCTCCCTTTCTGTTCCTTTTTCAAATCTACTTTCTCATTCCTTCATTCAGCCTACTCACCTCCTCTTTCCTTTCCCATTTTGGTGCAATTTACTCAGAAGATAATCTCTATTTCTTATTCCAGGGAGATGTATGAATGTCTCTTTTAGTTCCTCCTTGTAACCTAGCTGCTCAGGAGTTATCAGTTGTAGCCTTGTTATCCTTTGCTTTATCTCTAAAATCCACTTACGAGTGAGTACATACAATGTTTTCTTTTGTGTCTGTGTTGCCTCAATAAGAGTAACTTTTTTCTATTTGGCTGAAAATTTCATGATGTCAATTTTTTTTCTGCTGAGTAGTCCTCCATTGTATAAATGCACTGTATGTTTTAAAACCGTTTTTCAGTCAAGGGGCATCTAGGTTGTTTCTAAGTTCTGGTCGTTTTGAATAATGCTTCTATGAACATAATTGAGTAAATAAATGTTCTTGGTAAGAATATGAATCCTTTGGGTATATGCGTATAAATGATATTGTTGGATCATTAGGGAAATTGATTCCCAGGTTTCTGAGATACCACCATACTGATTTCTAAATGGCCATATGAGTTTACATTTTCTCAAGTAATGAAGGAGAGATAATCTTACTAAACATTTGATCTAGCATAGGCTGTCATTAGTGTTTTGGGACTTAGCCATTCTGACAGGTGTAAGATTGTATCTCAGAGTTGTTTTAATTTACATTTCTGTGACGGATTGAGATGTTGAGAATTTTTTAAGTGTTTTTCAGGCATTTGAACAATCTTGGGTCTTTGCAGTGCAGGCTTGTGGAGGCATCCCCAAAAAGCCAGCTTTGCTGGGTTTGCTATGTACATAGGTGCCCTGAAGAAGCTGCTCTAATTCTGTGTGTTTGTTCATACCCATCACTCAAAGCCAGATACTGGAAAATCAGAATGGTGGGGCATAGGCTCTACCATTGTTTAGTACTTACTTTATAGTTATGTTTCTAAAAGTCACTCTTGATTTCCAGGCTCTAGGACATGATTTCTATAGACTGAATAGATTCAGCTTCTTCTTATCACAAGTAAGGCTTGCTGGCCAAGGAAAGAACATAGAAGTGAGATATTTTGTATTCCTATATTTGTGCTATATGGATGAACAAACTTTTACTTCTTATTTTGTTTGAACATTGAGACACAAAAGCAGTGAGGCTGTCTCCTGAATCTGAATAATGTCTCCAGTTACAGCTTAAGAATAAAAGGTGAAAATATAATTTTTAATATATAGCAGAAACATTTATTAAGTAGTAATGATTTTTGTTATATTATTAAAATGTGTCATCAGTAGTCAACCCTTTCTGAGGAGGAATTGTGGGAAATAGAAACAAGTGATTAAAAAAGAGCAACAATGAAGGACCCCAAACTCAAAGAAAGATAAAAAGCAATTAATTTGTGAGTACATAGCTACCTCCATTTTCATGAGGTGTTTGAAAACCAAGTGACCTATGTTGTTGGGATCAAGGTGGAATTTGTACACCTACTGTAATTTCTGTCTTTGTACTGTAGTAGTATGGTTAAAGCTGTAAAATCTTACTTTTAAAATTAATGAAATGATCCTGATATGTTTTTCTTTATTATAAAGTAATGACTAATCCAAATTCAAAAACAGTGGAAGGAAAACATTAACCAAACAATAATCTGCATGAGTTAAAATTTAATAGTCCTTTCTCTGTTGTACATTCCCTTTTAGCAGCCTAGTTGTCTGTATTGCCTCCAATATACCTTTGAAATTTATTTTTAAAAATAGAGCTTATACACATTCAAAATATTATGTATAATTTTAAAACTTAAAAAAGAAGTTGAAACTCTGTCCTTGTGCAAAGTTGCTGGGAAGAGCAAGTCGTGAAGCTGTGTCCAGCCCTAACTGATTCTCATTGATTTGCATACACTCACTGCACAGCCTTTAGGATTTCTTCATATACCAGTCACACCCTGTGCAGTTGTCATTGCAGTCAGGACTCATCATGAACATGAGGGCCTCTGCTCAGCTCCTTGTGCTCCTGTTGTTCTGCTTTCCAGGTGAAAAATTACTAAAATAAAAATATATTTACTCTTACTCTAAGATTGACTTTGTTTGGTATTAAAAGTCAGTAGTTTTTTTTTTATAATGTTTAACTCTGTCACTACTTGTAGGTTTCAGATGTAACATCCAGATGACCCAGTCTCCATCCTCTCTTCCTGCATCTCTGACAGACAGAATCACCATTAGGTGCCAGGCAAGTCAAGACATTAGCAATAACTTAAGCTGGTTTCAGCAGAAACCAGGAAAAGCTCCTAAGCACCTAATTCATAGTGCATCCAACTTGGCAGAAGGGGTCCCTTCAAGGTTCAGTGGCAGTGGCTCTGGGGTAGATTATTCTCTCACCATCAACAGTCTGGAGTCTGAAGACGCTGCAACCTATTTCTGTATGCATTCTGCTGCATTTCCTCCCACAGTGATACAAGTCATAACATAAACCTTCAGGGAAGCAGAAGTGAGAGACTGGGCTGCACCAGAAGTTTCTTCCTGTGAATTATTCAGTAAAACTCTTTATCAGATAACACATTATTTATAGCAAACCTCACAGAGAGCCATTTGTTCTTGTAGAGGAGGCTAAGCAGCCCTCTCTGTACCATAAATATCCATATATTTTGCCACTCCAGCACTACAAATCACTAATTCCTTTTCTGTTTAAAAGAAGAATGTCATTCGCAATCAAGAAGTCTGAGTTTTACAACCAGCTTGGACTCAAATAAAACAATGGAAACTTTCTGAAATACATTATTTAAATACAGAAATTAGTTTCTAAGTTCCAATATATAAAGGACAGAGACTTAGTGACAGAAGTTGATAGCAGAAATGAGTTCAGAATATTATATAACAGCCAGACCACAAGAAAGAGAAAGGGGAAGTTATCTAATCATGATCTACTGTGTCTTGAAAAGCCAGCAGTGTTGATACTCTTAGCTGTTTGCAAAATTTGACAGAATTTTTCTGCCTGCTGTGTCCACTAGTGGCTAACAAAAATCAAATGATGTAGAACCATGATCTTATGACAATTCATTGCTCAGCATGAAGGAGAATATCAATTTGACTATATGACATAAATGCTGGAATGGTTTGTTATAAACCTGCTTCCAAATGTTAATGGAAAAGTGTTGTTTCTGAAAAACAACACATTTATATATTTTTTAATCTTTTAGGGCTAAAACCATTTCCTGATTTTTTTGAAAGTCCTATTCTTCTACCTTTCTGTCCTTACACTTACAGTATGCACATTTTGTGGTTTTACACAAAAAGAACAATTGTATCAGAAAATATAATAGCATTTTTATAGGCTTCATAAATTCTCAGTTATGGTGTCTTATTTTCTTCTTCAATTCTTGACTGCGTTAATCAACCATAGATCATTATTTGTGTTACATTAAATTTATATGACGATTGGAGAAAGAAATACAAGTATAAGTCATTTTTTGTGTGTGTTTTGGAGAAAATGCTCTGTGTTTAAGAGCACTTAGATTTGATTATAAGGACCCACTCAGTGACACACAGGCATATTTAATTTCACTTCAAGAAGATTCAACACATTCTTCTGATCTATGAGGGCACAGTCATACACACAATTTTCCTAAAATCATGCAGACATACAGATATATAGTGTTTTTATAAAAAAATGATTCAGTTAAAAACATAGATATATTCTTTGTTGAGTTATATGACCTGTAATGTATAGTGCAGTTCTGATATTTCTGAAGTATGTAGAGACTTGTATTTTTGTAATTTCTTCTAAATATCTATATTGAGATTCCTTTGTTTATTAGTTTGTGTAAAAATATTATGAGCAAATATTTTATTTAATGTCTTTTATTGCTTAAATCTTACTACAGTTGGTACATTGTGCTATTGATTAGATACATATGGTCACAACATACATTTTTATGTTTTCTTTTAGGGGAGAGGTTGTTGTTTCTAATCTGCATCAGGAAATGCTGAATATTTTTTTTCCACTGAGTATTATATTGTCTGAGCTTGTTAAACATCACTTAACAGTTAGGTAATTTTGTCATCATTTTTTGCTTTCTTAGAGCTTTATCATGAGTACATACTCACTCCTGTGGTGGGTTGAAAGAAAATGGCCCCCAAAGGATATTAGGAGATGTTTCCTTGTTGGAGTTTGTGTGAACTTCTTAGAAGTATATCCCTGTTGAGTTTGGCTTTGAGGTCTCATATATGATGAACATGATGTTCTATGTCTCAGTCCATTTCCTGTCACTTTCTGATAATGATGTAGCCAGCATGAAGTTTGCTTCCACGCTCACACACACTCTGTCATGATAATATTGGACTGAGCCACTGAACTTTTAGTAAGCAACAAATATTAAATATTTTCTTCATTCAATTTGCCATAGTCATAATGTCTCTTTACAGCAATAGAAATCCTTACTAAGACATTCACATAGAAATATTTTGTAAGACATTACAGAGATAATTATGCAATTTTTCTTAGTTGTCAGATTGATGAACTATGCTAATACAGTGTGTAATTTTTAATTGTCTAAACCCATGTTATTTATTGAAGACACAAACGTGACCTCAATAAGAGAAGTCAAACTAAAGCAAGAATTTCCCGGAACAACGTAGCAGCTTTCTTCTATTGTTTTGGATTGGCCCAGAATTTCTTATACATGAAGTTACCCATACCAAGAGTCATGGCCCCAACAACAAAGCCTTGGGCTGCCACACATATGTGGATCAAGTGAATGGACATCTTGGTGTTTCCTCTGTTCTTCAGTCTGTACAATCCTATGCTACAATTGCTGCAAACCCTACCATTTCAATGGGAACAAATGGTGTTTCCTTAGTATTCAGAATAAATTAGATCCCTTCCCTTCATCATATGAAGAAAGACAAATGGTGTGTTGTTCAACACTGTGATTTCTTGAAGAGTCTTCTTCACTCACAGGGTCATCGGGTCCCTTCTAGTCCTGCTGGCTCCTGGCTGCTACCCTAAGTGGGAGCTGTACATCAGCTTTGCCCAGCTCTGAGCCTACAGTGTAATGTTAATATGGCCTTTGTCTTGTGAAGTATATCTAACTAGGCCATGATTTATCACAGATAAATAAAGTGGTGAAGGTGCAGAATCAGAAAGAGAAAGGGAGAAGGCACAACATGAGGAAAAGATAGTAAGATTAAAAAGAATTTGTTCCTTCTTTATATATCTACCCTTTACACTTCAATGAAAATACTCTGGTAGAAAAAATGTTTTTAATAAAGTGACATTTTTCTATGGTGTCCGAGGTTATAGTAATGCCATCTATTTATTTCTTAGGGAAGCCATATTGGTCTTTGTTTACTGCGTGCTTTGCTTGTGATCTTTATCTATAAGAGCAGGTGGATCTCATTATGAGCCTTTACATCTTCCATTGTTTTTATCTGAGTGAATATTTGGTATCTTAGTTTCTCTTCTACTTTCAAAGCTAGGATGATGTAGTAGACATCATTACAGCTCTGTCGTATATAATAGGAAAAAGTCAGTAAGCCTCAAGTCAGCAGACTTCGTTTTTTAAGTTAGGAACACTCAGATTTGGGACCTCCCATGCACACTCGGAAACTAGATAGACAGACCAACAGATAGATAAAATGATGACAAACATAATATCTGTTTTTACAAATATAAATAAAGAAAGCAGACAACTAATTTATAGAAAATTATACATATCATAGTCCACCTAGAATGGAACTCAATGGAGCAGAACTCATCAGGCAGGACTTGAACAAAAGGCAGTACCTGAAGCAAAGAATGTGGGGGAGTGCTGCTTACTAAGTTAGTTCCCATTGTTTGCTCAGTGTAATTTCTTACTGCTCCCAGGATCATCAGCCCACTGTTCATATTGGACTGTGCCTTTTCACATACAGTATTAATGAAGTCAATAACCCAGAGAATTGTCTAGAGATTAATCAGCTAGAATTATTTTATCAAATGAAAGTCCCTTTTCCCAGATACCCCTAGTTTGTCTCAAGCAAACAAACAAACAAACAAAAAACAACAACAAAGACAAGGACTTTTATCAGATTGTAATAACAGGCTCTCCTGAATTACATATTTTATTACAGAGGCATTAAAAGTTGTGATTAAATTATGTAGGTCTACAACTATACCCTTTTTCACAGAGGTGGGACACAAGGTATCAACCCACATGCAATCAGGTGTGCTCTTCTTGGGGCCCAATTCTCGGAGGGTCCAAAGTGCAGTGCTCAAGCCTTGAATCCTGTGCCTAGAAAAGTTAATCCTTTAAGGTAGCCAACCAAGGCATAAGGGGACTGTCCTGCTTTAACGGCGGTAAAGGCTTCAATAATCATGGCTGCAATGCGACACTGGGAAACCTAAATTTGGCAGATACACCACAGGCATACTAAGGAGACCAACACCAGAAGGTGTGTCAAGGCTCCTATACCCGCCCACTCCTTAAGATGGTTCATGGCTTCAAAGCCGTCAGTCTGGCGTCCACCCGGGTCGAGGGTCAAGTTCACCATGATGATAGCCACCCTCAGCTGCTCCAGCAGGTTGTCGAATTCTCCCATCCAATTACCTAAAAGATAACTAGACAATTGCTTAGACAAGTTTGCAGCATGGGTAAAATTGCCATATTGTTTACCAGTCACACACAGTCCAGCATATTTCCAGGGCTTGTGCTACATTGGCAGAAAGATTATTCAAAGTACACTGGCCTCCCAGGCCTGGATATTTAAAGACACGCTGACTAGACCTACAAGACTGCTGGGTCATTTGTGCAGGGAGAATGCCAAATGCTGCTTACTGAGTGCCTCAGGCTCAAACATATACCCAAGACAGAGCACACAGGTGGAAATTCCCTAGGTGGCTGGAATGTAAACAACTTAGGCTCACCTGCTCTCACTTAGGATGGCTGTGAGCCACAATATGTTTGCTGGGAATTGAACTCAAGACCTCTGGAAGAGTAGTTGGTGCTCTTAACCTCTGAGCCATCTCTCCAGCTCCCTTGGTACACTGCTCATAAACAAGCTGCTTAATCAGAGGCATCGCTGCATCTGGGTCCCCAAAAATTCTGCCTGCGGCTTCCACCATTCTGGCAACAAAGTAAGAGAATGGTTCGGTGGGGCCTTGTAATATCTTGGTGAGATTACTGCTTACTTCCCCTTTGTTTGGCAGGGCCTTCCATGCTTTAATGCCAATCTTGTTAATTTGCTCATAAACTTGGACAGGATAGCCCGTTTGCTGATTGGGAAATCAGCCCTGGCCAAGCAACATGTTTGTGCAAGCCCACTCCAATCACTGGGTGTCATGCAGTTCTGTTCAAAGCCTCTACCTTGGCTACAGTGAATAAGGCCTTGATCCCGTAAGTCCATACTGACTCAGCCAAAGATTTTATCACCTTGAAATCTAAGGGCTCCTTGTATTGATTTCCTTGTGGATCTTGAAACACTTGGTAAGCTAAGAGTTACTCTGTTCTGACTGGCTTCCATGCCCCCAGGCTGAAAGCATGCCCTAAACAGTCATTCCCACGTTCTGCATAGGGAGGTGGAGCTGAAGGCGCAGTTTGACATGCTGGGGATCTGCAGCATTCTTCTCTATCTGGATCCTCCTTTTCCTTCTTTTTTTTTCTTTTTTCTTATTTTTGTTCTTTTTATCTGTTCTATGAGTGACAGCAGCTCTTCTTCTGAGTCTGTAGACTCAGGAGTTTCTATATCAACAAGGTTGGGGCATAACTCTCCCCTTTTACTCTGTCCTTTACTGCCTCCCTCTGATTTTTCCTCCTGTAACATTTCTAAGGTGGCCTGGCCACTTTCCACTGCCTCACAGTAGCACTGATCTTCAAGATCATCTCCTATCAGCTTCAGGTGGCCTTGGTAAATGGAACCACACCTGCCCAGAACCAATCCACAGGTCTTGATCCTCTTTGGAGACAAAAGCAGAAACTCCTTTCCCAAGTAACATATTCTTATAAACCGATTTCAGAGTCAGGATATCTTCAAAGTACTTGCATTTGTTTAACTTAGCAGCCTTAGCAATCAATTGTCTTTCTGCAATTAACTCACCAAAAGTCAAAAAATTAAAAGTAAATGCAGTAACCCTTATCCAGACTCTCTGTTTATCTGCCATCTTTATGTGGCTTTTATCCTTTATTTCCTTCCCCGTTTAGGGGTTTTGAGAGTCTAAATCTACTTTATTGAGAATCCCTAATCATTTTTCTAACACAAAGAGCTTTTAAATGGTTGGTGTCACTTTAATTGCTTACTCCGCTCTTCTTGGCCATTTTTCAAGATGGCAGAGGAGAGCCCACACCTGGGCTCAAGAAATGCAATGAAGCAGCGCCTTAAGAGCCAAAAAATTGGGTGCGAAGAGGATGCACCCATGGTTAAAATTATGCCTTTTGCAATAAATCTGTTTTTACTTTTACTTTGAATTTGCTTGTCAGTGAATCTTACCCCACTCACTCTTTACCTAATAGAGCAAATTATTACCCGCTCTTTTTGTGGATCCCCATGTTACCTGAGGACTTACCTCGTGCACCACCCTGACCACTGAAAGTTCTGAGCCTTCGATGAGAGTAGAATCCCCATCACAAGCCACCATTTGTCACATGCAACCCTCATCCCACAAGGAAGACACAACACCTGGCTATTCTTTTAGCAGTTTTATCCAGGAACCTTGATTTCTGACTTCTGATGATGGCTGATTCTGACTTACTCTCTTATGATGGGGACAGATTGACTTGCTACATGTTCTCTCTCATTCTGCTCTCATTCTGACCATGGGTAAACCCACCTGTAGCCTAAATAGCCTCTGGGCAGCCAACCCCAGTACTCCACGTAGGCACTATCGATAGGCCCAGGTACGCAAAAGCAAGCCAGATCCTCAGCCTAGCCAATTATGTGATAGTTTGGAACTGAGAGCACTCACCATGTGGAAGGTGGAGGGTGGAACCCAGCACCATCTTTAGGGCATGGCTACACGCAGCTCCCCACAATTATGAACAATACAGTCAATGTGATTTTAGATTTCATTATATGTTAAGATTTATTGAAGAGGTTAGTGCCTAATAAGTTACCAATAAATTTCATCACATTGTTTTTCTTGTTTTAATAAAAAGATATATGAATAAAGGAATGAGCAGAGATAGACGGAATAAATCCTCTTCTAAGCATCACTAGCCAGCTTCATTAACTGAGTAAAATTAATCAAAATAAAAATTAAAAAATATTTGGAGAGCTTCCCTCATAATACTGGTGAAGCAAGGAAGAAAATAATTATAGAGGAGCAAAAGAAAAGCATCTAGCAAAGACTCTAGCCACATTCTCATCCTCTCTTTAGTGTAAGAATGGGTTCCCTTGGGCCCACTTTCCTTGCTAGCATGGCATATGTAGAAAGACATCAAAAGAACACTGGTTTAGACATCTGCATTCTTGGGAAACTCAAAAGCTCAACCAAGAAGAATGGAGGGAATGATTGATAAATGGATAGATTCTTCTCTTCTTCTCAGTGCTTGAATATTCAGACAGAGGAGGGATAAGATAATGAGACAAAAATATTTATCATTAGTATGTAAATAGTGAGCTACTTCTTTGCAACATTTTGAATAGCATATTAATCTTTCAATTTGTTGTGTCAGCTAATAATGTCCCAGGCCATCAACTTACCTGATGTGATGTATATTTGTAACAGTCAGTTAGTGAAGACTTGAGGCTTCATTACAAGATTAAAAGTAAGCTAACCATTGCCTGATGCTTGTTTGAATAGGTTAAACATGGTGGCATCAGAGAAATGCATTTCTTTCTTTTTTTAGCAGTAACATGTCCTTCTTAAAAAGGGCAGAAACAATGAAATAGTTATAAAAAGTTTTAAAAGAGAACCAATTGGAAACAGTTATTATTTGCTAAGGCCAAGTGTTAAAAGTTGGTTTTATTACAAATTAAAACAGAACCATAAAGAAAATCACCTTAAATATGCTTTCTATATAAGATTATATGCAGAGTTTGGGGTCAAGAATAGGATTTATAATTTTCTCATTGCAAACTCTTTATATAGTAATTTGAGCATTATAACTATTTGTATTTATGGTTGTGAGCCTAGCCTTTAACGGCTGAGCCATCTCAGAGACCTTGAATAAGGATATATAGGGAAAGCTGAACACAAAGAAAATATATGTGTAGCAATCTTATTTGTATTTCTACCCTTGATAAGCCATGCTTATGATTCTTATCCTCTGTATAGTTATTGTTAACTCTTCTGCATTTTAAATTCTTTTTACTGGTTTTTTTTGATAAATACAAAATAAAGAAGAAAAAAAACTATTTGTAAATGTATTTACATAAATGTGATTTAAAAATATTTAATGTCCAAGATGAATAGGGGTAGTTAAAATTGTATCCTAAACAAAATACCTAGTAAAGCTTTTAGTTGTGGCAGTATTACTGTGATAACATTATTTAAGTTTGGGAACTGAACTGTGACCCTCTGAAGAGCAGCAATTATTCTTAACAGCTGAGTCATCTCTACAGCTCTAACCTTATTACTTGCATTGCATCCCTTCTTTTTTTTAGGGAGAAAAACAAATACACAATTCTTATTTAAGAATCATAAATTTCAAGTGGTTAATTTTCTTCTTTTACTTTTCTGCTCCACTGTTTTCAGATATTTTTTTCTAATAAAAGTATGCTTATTTATTTGGAAAAAGCATACACAGGGTTATTCCTACATTTTTTATACATTTATATTTATTTTATGACCATTATGTGGTCACTTTTAGAGAAAGTTTATAGGGTGCTTAGAAAAAAGTTGTATTCTTTAGTATTTGGGGTAATATACTGTATGTATTTGTTAAGTCCATTTGAGTTATAATATCTTTTTGCTCACTAATTTCTCTATTTAGTTTCTGCCTAATAGACCTATCTGCAATAGGCAGTTTCTTTCCAGGCCTTTCTATCCTAGCCTGAGATTGAGACTCGCTGGTCCAGTGCCACTTTGCCCCGAATAATCACACAAGGCTTACATTAATTTTATGCTGATTGACATATGGCTCAGACATATTGCTAGCTTGCTATTTTATCTTAACTCAATTTATCTTAATTAATCTGTTTAGCCATGTGACTTGGTTCCTTTTCTTAGAGCAGTATGGTTGTCTTCTTTTCTCTATATCTGCTGCTATCTCTCTTGGAGTCTCTGCTGGCATCTATGCTCGCTTCTTTCTCTTTCTCAAGTTGTCTTAGTCTGGCAGTCCCCTCCCACACTTCCTGTTTGCCTACTGGGCAATTAACATTTATTAAAACATTATGAGGGCCAAATACTTAGAATGACACAAAACATAATTCCAGTACATCTATATGTTGGTAATTGTGGGGTTTGAAATCTTCCACTATTAGTGTGTATGGTTTAATATGAGGGTTAAGCTTCAGTAATGTTTTTTTTATATATGTGGTTACCCTTATATTGTGGGCATAAACGTTCAGGATTAAGATTTCTTGTTGATGGATTTTTACTGAAATGAATAAGTAATGTTTTTCGTGATATTTTTCTGAAGTGAAAATAATTTTAAGTTTATTTTGTTAGATATTAGGATGAATATATCAGCTTTGATCTTGAGTTCATTTGTTTGGAAACTCTTTTCACAAACCTGTCTTCTGAGTAAGTGTCTGTCTTTCAAGTTAAGGTGTGATACTTGTATACAGCAAAAGAATAGACACTGATTTCTTATCAATTCTTTTAGCTTGTATTATTTTATAGTTGAATTGTGTCCATTGATATTGAGGAATATTAATGACAAGTGATTGTTTATTCTTTTTAATCTTCATGCTGACTTCTTTCCAGGATGTTTCAAAATTATTTGGTAACAAGACTTCAAATCCAAAGACTGTAAATTTTCCTTTTTTATTCCATATTCTACAAACTATGGTTCTTGGTTATGCATTCTCATAGCACACATAAATCTTTAGTATGGTGCTTTGACACCACTATGTACAATCGTTCAATTAATTCACTTGGTTTTTGTATTTAAAGTGTTCATTTACACTGGAGTTTTAAAATTTAACAAAAAATTTCTATCAAAGAATTGAATATTCTCCACCACAGCATATTAGTATACAATGGTGTATTTTATCAAATTTTCAAGAATTTTAAAAATAAAAAAATTATGTGTAATTTATTGGGTAATCAGACTTTAATATCCAATTTTTAGTAAACAATAACAATGTATGGATATATTTCTAAAATATGAATCAGAAGACTTAGTTTTCATGAGTGAGAATATGGTAATTACATAGTTTGATATTGTTTAGCATTTAGCCTATCATTTACACATTTTGATGGAAATCAGGTTCTTCAAGGTATGTCCAGTGCTGCAGAGGCTGCTCTATACAGTTTGGCTTTCATTGATTCTAAAGATTCAAAGACAAAAATAACCAGAGAACAATAACATGCCAAAATAAGAACACAGCTAAAGTGTGTTTTTTTTTGGAAAGATAAAAATTGTGAACAAAAGAAATAAATTCTGCTTTTATAGCAGCATTATTTGTAATAGTAAGGACCTGGAAACAACCTAGATGCTGCTCATCTGAAGAATGGATTAACAAACTGTGGTATATCTACACAATGGAGTACTACACACCAGTAGGAAAAAATGTTATTCTAAAATTCACAGGCAAATGGATGGATTTAAAGAATATCCCAGTGAATGTTGGGTGACTGTCCAGGCAGATGGAAGTTATCACTTTCATTTCTACATTTTGGAAGTTGCTTGCACTTCCTATTTACTTGGGTAATATTATATCTTTCTGTGGGTTTTTTTGTAGTTGAAGATTAGAGAGCTACAAGTATAGTTTTTCTTAGTTATGGTAAACATTGTATTAGATGTGAAACTTTAAACTCACAAAGATGTATATAATAGAATATTTTCTATAATTTTGCTAAATACAAATAAACTAGATATTATAACTAATTCTTGCTTGACTGCTATTTTTTTCTAAGTAATTTTGCTATTGTGAAATTGAAATCTTCCTTTTTGATTAGAGAGAAAAGGGAAATAATATGGAATTTTTTGTATACTATGAATACCTTGGTCAATAAAGACATCATTTTGTTCTATTGCAGGGCATATTAGAAGGAAGTAGGAAATATGAGCATAGATAAAAGGGACACAGAATAGTTTCATGAGAGAGGAGATCCAGCTGCCAAAGAAGCAACTTGTAAAGAAATAGGCATGTCATGAGATAAATGCCAGGTCACAGTAATGGTAATGAATTGAGTAAAATGTGAGAGCTAGCTAGAAATATGCCTGAGCCATAGGCCAAGCAGTATGTAATCAGTATAATTTTCTGTGTGTTTCTGGGAACTGCAAGTCTGCAGGTCTGGACCATAAGCCAGAAAGGGCAGAAACTTACTATTATAATCTGCCATGCTCTTGAATAGGTAGGATGAACAAAGTAAAAAAAAAAAAATGGCATTCTTACCGAAAGCAATCTACATATACATTTCAATCCCGATCAAAATTCCAACAAAATTCTTCAAGGACTTCAGAAGAACAATACACAACTTCATATGAAAAAAAAATTCAAATCAAAACAAAACAATGACAACAACAACCACAAAAACAGGACTGCCAATGCAAACCTGTTCTAGAGGCAACACCATTACGGATTTCAAGCTTTATCATGAAATTGCTGTAGCAAAAACAGCTTGGTATTGGCATATAAATAGACTTGTGGATTAATAAAATCAAATCAAGGAGTTTAACATTATTTCACACACCTATGAACACAAATTTGTTTGTCCTTGATGCCATAAATATACAATAGAAAAAAAAACTGTTTCAACAATTGTTGCTAGCATAACTAAATATCAACATGTAGAAGAATGCAAATGTATCCATATTTATCAAAATGTAAGAAAACTCAAAATAAAGTGGTTCAAAAATCTCTGCATAAACTCAGTTACAATAAACCCTATAGAAAGAAGTGGGAAATAGTCTTGAACACATTTGCACAGGAGACCATTTCCTAAATAAAATACCAATAGCAGAGACACTAAGAACAGCAATTGATAAATGGGACGTTTTGGAATTAAAAAGGTTCTGTAAGGCAAAGGACACATTCAGTAAGACACAATGACAGCCTACAGACTAGAAGAAGTTCTTCAACAATCCTATGTTGGAAAGAGTACTGATGTCTAAAATATATGGATAACTAAAGAAACTAGAGTTTGACCCACTCCTTACCACAGGTTTGGGAGATCTGGACTGAATGGCATGGAGGAGCGCTACCTCTGTCTCTGATCTTATGTGGGCATTCCAGTTGTAAGGAATGACTAACTCAGCTACCTCCATAACCCACACTCTGGGCTTTGGTTGGCCACACTCTAACATCTATCCTGTGTATGACATCCTGGAGATCAGAAGTGGATTGTGTCCAAAGAACATAGCAGAAGGAACTACATGACTCTGGACAGCAGCAGGACATCTGAAAAGAATGGTGAGAGCACAGTAATGATCATGTCCCAAATGTCTGGATACTAACCAATGACACATCTCAATGATAATTTGTAGGTGAGACTGATTGTACCAAAAAGTATACGGTATGACTTACTGCAGCTCCCAAAGCTGTTGGAGAGAAGGAAAAGATAGAGGAACAGGGTAGTTATTTTCTTTGTTTTATTTTTTTCTTTCATTTCAGAGGAGGATCTGGAGGGCCTGGGAGATGAATGGAATTGAGATGAATGGAAATGGCAATAAATAAATAAATATTATGTTGTTAAAAAATTAAGTGTGTCTTCTTTGTTTATAATAATAAAATAAAAATAAAAAAATTCTTAATACAAATCAAGCCTGGTGTTTGGAGCTTAGAATGTGTCTACTCAGTGAAGAAAGCTTACACTGCTGTAAAAATTGAGATACAGGCTTTTTCCAGTAGGTTCTATCTACCTGTGCCAAGCCAGAATGTATGTATTCTTCAACAAAAAAAAATTCCTGCCATTGTAACAGAGATCAAGATGACAGAAAAGGTTTGAGACAGCTGTGAAAACAAGCAAACACAAAGATTGGTAGTCAACTTCCTGAAGACTCCAGAGAAGAGAATCTAATGCTTTATTTATTCTTTCAAGTAATCAGAACATTTCCCTGAACAGGGGGCACTACCTCCTCCTTAGCATCCACTCTATATAGCTCAACCTCTACTCTACCTGCTAAAAAAATAACAAGCCAGCCATATCTGGCAAGTATTGTTAACATGTGAATTTTTAAGTTTTAAGTTTTAGAGACTGAATTTGGATATTTTGGATCAGTGAGATGATTATTCTTCAGGTAATATTTCCTTAAAACCTGACCTTATTGAAGAAATAAAAAATTTAAAAATACCATTTATTAAGGAATAGATTAGGAAGAAAGACAAACTTAAATGCATACAGTTATTTATTCAGTATGTATGAGTAAGATACTAAATGTTGAATTTATTTTTAAAAATCACCTATGCTCACTACAGTACCTTCAGGTTGTAGATTTTCAAGAAGTTTTAACCCAGAAACAAAATCATTTGTTATTGAAACCAGACTTAGGGCCATAAGTAACTATAAGTTGAATGTTTCTAAAATTCTTTTCATATTTATATGTATTATTAAAGGAGATATGGTAAGAATTCAGATCACAGATTTGCTAAAAAATATTGATTTTTTAAGTTGAAAAGATATGTTATATTTTTGTCATCGACTGAAGTGTTCCAAGTGAAGCTTCCTTCAGATCCTGGTGTTATCTTGTGAGAAGATAGAACTATCTTTTAAGACAAAAAGATCAAGAGAGGCAGAGGTATAGCTGGTAGATGTCAGCAGAAAGAGAGTGAAGAAGCAGAGAGTCCATCATTGTTATTCCTCAACAAATAGCTGCTGAGTAGTACTCCAGTAGAGGAGGCTGTCCTGTATCGTGAGGAAGCTGCTCTAATATTGGGTGTTTCTTCACACCCATTACTCAAGGCCAGATGCTGGAAAATCAGAATAGCCAGGCTCAGGCTGCAGTATTGTTTGGCATTTTACAGTTAAGTTTCTAAAAGACACTCTTGATTTCCTGGCTGTAGGACACAGATGCTAAATATATTATATGTTTTTATGACAAATAAGGCTTGCTAGTCAAGGAAAACACATAATGTGATATAATTTATTCAAGTATGTGCGTTATAAGGATGAACAAACATTTCTGCTTCTTACCTTGTTGGAATGTTGAGACACACAGGCAGACAATGAGACTGTCTCCTGCATCTGAATAATGTTGTCTCCACTTACAGCTTAAGAATAAAAGGGTAAACTATCACTTTTATATATAGTAGAGCCATGGATTGAATAGTAATGTTTTTTTGTTATACTATTAAAGTCTGTCATCAGTATTCAATCTTTTCTGAGAAGGGACTGTTAGGAATAGAAACAAATAAAGAGAAAAAATGGAGGATGCCAAATTAATAACAAGATATAACCCATTTTGTCTGTGAGTACAAAACTATCTCCATTTTCATGAGGAGTGTGAACTCCAACTGACCGATGTTTTGGGATTCAAGGTATTATTTGTACATTTACTTTGTAATTCCTCTCTTTGTACTGAAGTAGCATGGTTAAAGCTGTAAAAATTCTCATTTTTTAAATTATAATATAATCATGATAAATTATTGTTTTAATTTGAAGTAATGACTACTCCAAACTCACAAACGCAGTGCAAGGAAAACATTAACCAGTCAATAATGTCCATGAGTTAAAATTTAGTAGTCCATTCTCTGTTGTACATTCCCTTATAGCAGCATAGTTGTCTATATTACCTCCAATATATCTTTGAAATTTATTTTTAAAAATAGATCTTATATACATTAGAAAAATTATGTATAATTTTAAACTTGAAAAACAATTTGGAACCCTGTGTCTGTGCAAAGTTGCTGAGATGAGCAAGTCTTGAAGCTGTGTCCAGCCCTAAGGAGTTCTCCTTGATTTGCATACACTAACTGCACAGCCTTTAGGACTTTTTCATATACCAGTCACACCTTGTGCAGTTGTCATTGCAGTCAGGACTCAGCATAGACATGAGGGCCCCTGCACAGATCCTTGGGCTCCTGTTGCTCTGGTTTCAAGGTGAAAAATTACTAAAATGAAAATTGTTTTGTTATTCTGATATTAGTGTTGGTGGGCATTACAGGCAAGTAGTATTTTTATGATGGATAATTCTATCTCTATTTGTAGGTGCCAGATGTGACATCCAGATGACCCAGTCTCCAGCCTCTTTGCCTGCATCTCTAGGAGAAAGAGTCACCATTAGTTGCAAGGCAAGTCAGGGCATTAGCAATCACTTAAGCTGGTTTCAGCAGAAACCTGGGAAAGCTCCTAAGCGCCTAATTTATGGTGCATCCACCTTGGCAGAAGGAGTACCTTCAAGGTTCAGTGGCAGTGGGTCTGGGACAGATTATTCTCTCACTATCAGCAGCCTGGAGCCTGAAGACATTGCAGATTACTATTGTCTACAGTATTATACGTATCCTCCCACAGTGATACAAGTCATAACATAAACCTTCAGAGAAGCAGAAGTGAGAGACTAGGCTGCACCAGAAGTTTCTTCCTGTGAATTATTGAGTAAAACTCTTTTTCAGATGCCACATCATTTACAGCAAAGCTCACAGAGAGGCTTTTGTTTTTGTAGAGGAGGCTAAACAGCCCCCTGTGTACCATAAATATGCATATTTTTGTCACCTCCAGCATTACAAAGTACCAATTCTTTTTCTGCTTTAATATACGAAAGGGTTTCTGATCAAAATTTTGAGTTTTACACCCAGCTTTGCTCATATTAAACAATGAAAACATTCTGAAACACATTATTTAAATACATACATTAGTTTTTAAATTCCAATATTAAAGGCCAGAAATTTATTAGTGAGAGAAGCTGATAGCAGAAGTGAGATCAGAATTTTATATAACAACTATACCACAAGAAAGAAAAAGGCAAAGTTGTCTATCCTACTATGATCTAGAGGTGTGTCTTGAAATACCAGCAGTAGTTGTGGATGCTCTTAGCTGTTGGCAAAATTTCACGGAATTTTTCTGGCTGCTATGTCCACTACTAGCTAACAAAAACCAAATGTTGTAAAACAATGCTCCTATGACTTCTAATTGCACAGCATGAAGTAGAACATAAATTTAACTATATGACAGAATTGGTGAAATGGTTTGTCATAAATATGCTTTCAAAAGTTCATGGAAAATTGATATTTCTGAAAAAATACCACATAGGTCTGTTACTTCTTTGGTTATAGTTACTCCAAGGTATTTAATACTATTTGCTGCTGTAATGAAGGGTAATGTTTCCCTTATTTCTTTTTCAGCTCTTCTATCTTTAGTGTATAGAAGGGCTACTTATTTCTTTGAGTTAATCTTGTATCCTGCTACATTGCTGAAGGTGTTTATTAATCATAGCAGTTCCTTAGAAGAATTGTGTGGGTCACCCCAACACCCAGCAATACCACTTCTGGGTGTATACCCTAAAGATGCACAGTCACACTCCAAAGGCATTAGCTCAACTATGTTCATAGCAGCGTTATTTATAATATCAAAAACCTGGAAAGAACCTAGATGTCCCTCAACTGAAGAATGGATTAACAAACTGTGATACAACTACACAATGGAATACTACTCAGCATTAAGAAAAAATAATATCCTAAAATTTGCAGGCAAATGGATGGATTTGGAGAATACCCTAGTGAGTGAGGTATCACAAACTCAGAAAGATAAGCAGGGGATATACTCTCTCATTAGTGGACTCTAAACAAACAAACAAACAAAAAAGAAAACAGCAAAGCATGCCCAAGCTGCAAACCACAACCACTGAACAGCTTGGGATCAAAAACACCCTGGACTGACACCTTGGATCCCTCTCCCCCTAGAAGAACACTAGACTCACTCTTGATGGAAGGGGGACAAAACTGCATCTGCTAGGAGTGGAGACTGAACTAAGCAATATTGGGGCAGTGGGACCATGGGACTGCCTGCTCCCTGCCCAGGGAGGGGATGGGGATTTGTGGAGAAGAATGACCTGATGTGGGGAGGGGTAAGGGACCTTGAATAAGGATATACAAGTGTGACTTCTTTGTTCATAAAAATAATAATAATATTAAAAGTTAAAACATTATGCAAATTTTAAAAAACACCACATTTATATATTTTTTAATCTGTTAGGAGTAAAATCCATTTCTGATTTTTTTCTGAAGTCCTATTCTTCTACCTGTCTGTCTGTACACTTACAGTGTACACATTTTGTGGTTTTATACAAAAAACAACAATTATATCAGAAGATATAATACCAGTTTTATAGGCCTCATATTTTCTTAGTTATGCTTTCTAATTTTCTTCTTTAATTCTTGACTGAATTAATCAACCTTAGAACACCCTTCAGAGCATTATTTGTGTTACATTAAATTTATATGACAATTGGAGAAGAATCATTTGTTGTGTTGGAGAAAATTCCCTGTGTTTAAGAGCACTTAGGTTTGATTCTCAGTACCCACATTGTGACACACAGGCATATTTATCCTCACTTCTAGGAGACTCATCACTTTCTTCTAATCTATGAGGGCACTAGTCTTGCACACAATGTTCCCAAAAACATGCAGGCATAAAAATATAGAAATTTTTATAAAAAAAGGATAATGGTCTTCATTTACTGTGTGCTTTTCCTATGATCCTTATCTATAAGTGGAGGTGAATCACATATGAGCCTTTATGTCTTCCAATGATTTTATCAAGTGAACATTTGGTATCTTAGTTTCTTATCTTCATTCAAAGCTACAATGATGTAGTAGCCATCATTACAGCTATGATGAGTCTAATAGAAAAAAGTCCATAAGCCTCAAGTCAGTATAGATGAATTTTAAGTTAGGAACCCTCAGATTTTGGACTTCCCATGCCACATAGAGACTAGTTAGACAGACCAACAGATGGATGGAAGGATGACAGACAAATAATATCTATTTTTACAACTATCAATAAAGCAAAGCAGACAATTCACTTATGGAAAATAATATACATCATAGTCCATCATGAATGAAAACAAGCAGAGCAGAAATCATCAAATAGAGCATGAACAAGAGGCAGTACTGAAACAAAGAAAGTGGGGAAGTGCTGCTTACTAAGTTAGTTCCCATGGTTTGCTCTGTGTAATTTCTTACTGCTCCTAGGATCATCAGCCCACTGTTCATATTGGACTGTGCCTTTTCACATAGAGTATTAATGAAGTCAATATCCCAGAGAATTGTCTAGAGATTAATCAGCTAGAATTATTTTATCAACTGAAAGTCCCTTTTCCCAGATACCCCTAGTTTGTCTCAAGCTGACAAAAGCAAGCAAGCAAACAAACAAACAAAATACCAACAAAGACAAGGGCTTTCATCAGATTGCAATAACAGGCTATCCTGAATTACATATTTCATTACTGAGGAATTAAAAGTTCCAATTAAATTGTGTTTGTCTATAACTATAGGCTTTTTATCTGTGAAAAATAGATTTTTTTAAAAAAAATTAAAAATGTGCACTTTCTCCTGTCTGTCTGTATATAAGAGTACATGTATGTAGGTACTTAAATGGGTCAAAGATATTTGTAGGGCCCACTGGAACTAGACTTATAGGCAAGAGCAAATAGCTCAAAGTAGGTGCTAGGTAGTAAACTCATGTTTCCTGGAAGAGCAGCAAACACTTTTACCTGACTAGCCATCTACCAAGTCCCAGAGAGGTTTTTCTAGTATCAAAATATGACACTAAGTTCTGTTTGTTGAGTGAGCTCTTGAGATGCCTCAAGTAATAAAAATTATGCCATCAAGAAAAGTAACTTGGCATTTTCCCTGAAGTTTGTACTACTTTTTCTTTATTTCAGCTTTGCAGAAGTGATGCTGTGATTACCCAAACTCCAGCCTGCCTGCTCTTGGAAATGAAACCTCCATTTTGCAGGTCTAGTCAGAACCTCCTGCTAAGAAGTGAAAGCACATATGTGGAATATGTGGATTGCTACATAAGTCAGTCCAGTTCAATGTTCTTCATGTACATTACATAAGAGATATAGTATAAAATAACCTCTTAATAATATTTGCATTTGTGAAAATTTTGCCAATTATATTTTAGTGTTTTGTCCCTGTTGACATTTTTTTACCTCTTTTGGCCTACATGTTATTACAGTTATATTTAATATGTCTCACAGAATGACAATTTCCAAAAATAAAATTTTGCTATCTTGTAAGAAAAAAAATATCAGGAAACTTCTTAAGTTCAAGTTTTTTTTTGTTGAAAAAAATCCTTAAAAGAGAGGTGGTATGTGTTTTGTACTTCTGTAGATTAAGAACAGTCCAAGTAGGATTTTCCATAACTTTTTCAAAGATTATCAAAAGAATGTATCTCTGATGTTGACTTAGAAATCCATTGCCTTTTATTCCCATTGGAAGCTTTTCCCATGCTTGGGATTTGGTGACTATTCGATATGCTGATTCATTAGGGATTATTATGGCTGATGCCAACTGGTTGTGGTGATGGAGTGGGAGCAGAACATGAGTAGAGAGGAAAAATGGAGACTTAAAAAGGGCACAGGCTCAATTTAAAGAAGCCTTGCCAACCAGGATGTTTTGTGGGGAAAGAAAAAAAGGTGAAATCCACAGTTACAACAACATGAGTTCTGCGTGGAGTCCTGTTGAATGGGGCACCATGGAGGGAAGCTTCCCTCCCCTAGGTCTACCTCCAGGAGAGCAGGGGCAAGATCTGTTATTCTGGTCCATTTAATGATGTAACTTTCAGTTATTATTTTAGCTTTAAGAGGAAATAAAGGGTTCAGATTTGAAGGGGGTGGTATGGGTGGGGGGGAATGCCAACAAAAGAACACTGATTGTAATGTGAGAAAAGTGTATTTTTGTATTTTAATAAATATTGTTCAATTTTTAATTAAAAAAAA
>PVIH01013555.1:0-57898 GCA_004025045.1 Sigmodon hispidus
CCCAGGGTGACATCTCAGGAATCTGTATGCATAATAAGACTGGTATGTTTATTTTCAGGGCTGACCATTTAGCATTGGACAATTCCTTCTTTTCTAGGTGTTGGGGACCTTATTAGTGCTGTCTTACTGCTTGAGTATGGCCTCAGCTGCTCCATTACCTGATCCCAATTTGGATGCTGAATGGGAGGAATGGAAGATGAAATATTTAAAAACCTACAGTCCGGTTGGTAACATGGGCACTGTCCAGAGGGATTTCAGAAAGAATGACCCTTGCTGTTGGGAGTCTGTAGGCACAAACATGGCCACAGAATGCAGTTAACACTGAGGGCTTGCTTAGCATTAGAAAGAAGAAAATACTGTTGCATTAATTTCCAGGATGAAGAAGGACTTAGAAGAGCAGTGTGGGAAAAGAATAAGGAATTTATTGATAAGCACAATGAAAACTACAGGCAGGGCAAGACCAGCTTCTCTCTGGGCCTGAATCATTTTAGTGACATGGTGAGTGAGAAATGTATTTTTAATTCTGTGTTTCTTAAAGTCAGATCTTTACAATTAGTTTCTTGGTTTTAAATGTTTTATTTTCTTTTCCATGAAGACAAGGGAGGAATTCATGAAATATTGCTGTGGAACGCAACTGTCTAGAAAAAATTTGCCTAAATCTGAGAATGGAAAAAAGAAGAGTTATGTGACACATAGGATGGACTAGGTATGACAGTGTCTCCTCCCTACCTTCAAACATCCACAGGAAGTCAAGTAAAAACTGAAGTCCTCACCAATGTCAGCTGTGGACATCTGGCAGTTCACTGTTTGACTAGGTGTACTGCTCTACGAAGTGCAGAGAGAGTTTATATTGGGTTGTCCATGACATCCTTTTCTTCTTGGTTGGGGTACTGTAGTTGGGCATTAAACATGGGGATTATGGAGGGAAAAGGCTCCAGAGAAGGTACTGTGACAAAAATCACTATACTACAGACTCTGCTCAGTGTGATATGTGCTTTTCTTTCAGCTGGAATAACAGGAGGGGCATGACTAGCAACAAAAACATAGTCTAGGAGTAACGCAATTATTCCATCATTGCCTCAGGAACTTTCTGCCTATGATGTCAGCTGCTTGATCCTGAGAACAGACTAAAGAAAAGAAAGAACAGTGGGGTCCTCTCCATCACATTGTCCTGCATGTGCTATGTAGAATGCAATGCTGAATTCATTCAATATCAACAGTATTATTTGGACAACCAAGCATATTCACACTAATAAAACATTGCCATTTTTACCACAATATCTTAAAATTAAAGCTTGAACATAAATATAGTATTATGGATTTTTTCTTGTTTTTGTTTCAGTAAGATTTTATGTTGTCAAAATCTGTTGCTTGAAGGCATAACTGGCATTGGAATGATGTTCTAGGCTGTTGGATGGTGTTCTGGGAGAAAGAGCACATGGTTCCCTCATTATAGATTTAGTTTCCCATTCCTGTCTGAGCGTTGTTCCCAGAGCTTCAGGTGCCAACATTCAGCAATGATCTGAAAGTCGACAAGGAACTTTCTGGGATCCCAATTTGTTAATGCACAGGAGTTGACAAGTGTAATTGGTGAATGGAAAGTTAGTCAGTGCAGAGATGGCACCTCTATCCACTGCCCTGATCCTATGATATTAATCTCACACCACATGAGCATATCAATGACCACACAGAAGCCATCTAAGGGATGAGGTCTGGGGCCACAGGAGTGTTGTCTATATACAAGTGAGGCTATGAGAACACAACAGAACCCAGTCCTGTGAAAAGGTTTCATGCTGCAATTGCATTGAGTCTAACCTCAAAAGTTATCAGAGTTTGAGAAGGGTTCAAATCTCCAAAATAAAAGTTTTCTCTTAGACTGAAGGAAGTCTCGTAACTTTAACTACTTCTGAAATTTACACAATTCCAACACATTACTGACTTTCAAGATACAAATGCACAGACCTTAAATCTCTAAACAAAGATGGAATTTGGTGACATAGCAAGAAATAACTATGCTTGAGGAGAATGGACCAGGGAAACAGAAAATTTATTCACTTTCAACAAATCCCTTTCTTGGTCTTCTAAATTTATGATGTCTTTCTTCTGTTTTAGTGTCTCTATTTTTATTTAATGACCTACCTGTGCCTCCCTGACACACACTTAAATCTATGTTCAACACATCATTATACCCATGCCATTTTTTCTATAGTACCCTGGTTTTATTTGCTGAACATAATCATCTCTTACTACGGCTCCTACAAAAGTCTTAATGTCATTTTTCTTTATCTCTGAAGGAAAGCATATTTAATAAACACATTGTGGTGTTTTTCATTCATTCATACATTTGATGGAAGTCTAGGCTAGTCATGTTTTAGCTGTTGTGAATGGTGCAGAAGTGAACATAGATGTATCAATGACTCAGTATGTTGTCTTAGTATCTCACGGCATCCCAGCTGTAGTATAGCTGCATGTCAGTATAATTGTGTTTCCTGAGAGGCCTGCACACTGGATTCCCAGTGTCTGCAGTAGTCCACATCCCATCAGCAGTGGACACTGACTTGCCTTGGGCTTGCATTTGTCATGAGCTTTGATTCCCTGATACTGATTCTTATGAAGAGACTCTGAGAGCAGGATAAATTTTAATTTTCCCTATTGCTAAAGACATTGAACTCTCATTTTTTAAACTGTGTACAAACCTTCTTACATAATTCTTTAGCTTATTGGTTATAAAGCTGTATTTTCTTTAATTTTTGAGATTATAATATTATACCATTTCTCTCATTTCTTTCTTCCCAGTATGCCCATATACCCCCTCCCTCCTCTATTTGTAATTAATGGCCCCTTTTTTTCCATTGTTTATGTTACATCTTCATGTGTATGTATGTGGGTGTGGGTATAAAGTTCTGGTCATAGAAGTCTTTCATTTGTAGGCTAGAGTTACCTCAAGATATAGTATATGAGACCATTGTAAAAAGTGTTGTATATCAGATTTCTTCCTTAGCCTATTTATTATTTGTATATTGTAGGGCTACTGATTTTTTTGAGTTAATTTTGTATCCTGTCACATTACTGAAGGTGTTTATTAGTTGTATGAGTTCCCTGATAGGATTTTTGGAGTCACTTATGGATACTACTATCATGTCATCTGCAAACAGCGAAAGTTTGGCTGCTTCCTTTCCAGTATTAATCCCCTTGATCTCCTTTTGTTGTCTTATTGCTCTAGCTAGAATTTCCAGTACTATATTGAATAGATATGGTGAGATTGGACAACCTTGACTTGTTTCTGATATTAGTGGAATTGATTTGAGTTTCTCTTTATTTTGTTTAATGTTGGCTATAGGCTGGCTGAATATTGCATTTATTATGTTCAGATATGTCCCTTGTAGCCCTGATCTCTCTAAGTCTTTAATGATGAAAGGTATTCTATGTAGTCAAAGGTTTTTTCATCATCTAATGAGAGGATCATGTGGTATTTTTTCTTTTAATTTGTTTATTTTGTGGATTACATTGACAGATTTTCCTATTTTGAACCATTCCAGCATTTCTTTAATGAAATCTTCTTGATCATAGTGGATGATCTTTTTGTTGTGTCTTGGATTCAGTTTGTAAATATTTTATTACTTTTGTATCTATGTTCAAAAGGGAAATTGAACTTTCTTTTTTGAGTCTTTTGTGGTTTGGGTATCACAATGGCTTTGATTGTAGAAAATGAATTTGGCAATGTTCCTTCTGTTTCTACTTTGTGGAATAATTTGAGGAGCTCAGTTGATAGAGCATGAGACTCTTAATCTCAGGGTTGTGGGATTTTGCCCCACATTGTGTACCATTTGTAATCAGAAGGTTCTCTGCCCCACCCTACAGGTCACAAAGCCATTTAGTCCCAAATAATCACACAAAGGCTCATATCAATTATAAACTGTTTGGCCTATGGCTCAGACTTATCACTAGCTAACTCTTACTCTTAACACATGATTCTAATTATATTTAGCCACAGGGCTTGGTACCTTTGCTTCAATGCAGCATCCTCATCTTGCCTCCTCTGCACCTTACCAGCTTCTTCTCTGTCCTTCCTCTTCCCAGAATTCTCCATGTCAGGTTACCTTGCCTATGCTTCCTGTTTGTCTACTTTCTGAACAATCAGCATTTTATTAAACCAATGTTTACAGTGACAAATATTTAGAACATACAAGAGCATAGTCCCACAACAGAGGGCTATTGGTGTTATCTATTTTGAAAGTCTGGTAGAATTCTGTGCTAAAACTGTCTGGCCCTGGACTATTTTTGACAGAGAGACTTTTTGATTATTTTTAATTTTATTCATTTTGCATACCAACTACAATTTCTCCTTACTTCCTTCCCACCCACCACTCTCAAACCACCAAATCCACTCCTCAGGAAGGGTAAGGCCTCACATGGGAAGCCAACAAGGCCTGGCACAATTAATTGAGGCAGAACTAAGCCCCTCTACCCCAAAAAGTGCTGAGCAAGTCATCCCATCATATGCTCATGCACCAGGGATAAATACTGGTCCAATTGCCTAGGATTCCACAAACAGACCAGGCTACAAAACTGTTGCGCACATGTGGAGGTCCAAGTTTGGTCCTATTCAAGCTCCCCAGCTGTCTGTCTAGTGTCTATAAGCTCCCACAGGTTCAGGTCATCTGTCCCTATGGGTTTTCCTTTCATAATCTTGACCACAACTCCCTTGCCCTTATAGTTCCTCTTTCCCTGATTCCATCAGTTACTGGGTAGTTATGTTAGTCACCAATCTGACTAGACAGGAAGGCCAGTTAAGAATTTTCTCCACTATTGCTAGGGGGCTTAGCTCTGGTCATCCTTGTGGATTCCTTGGAATTTTCCTAACGTCAGATTTCTTCTTAGCTCCATATTGGCTTTCTCTATGTAGATATTTCTTTCATTGTTCTCCCACTCCATCCCTCCCTCACCTTTATCATTCCATTCCCTCATATTCTCACCCTCCATTTCCTCCCCTCTCCCCAGCCCAAACTCCCAGATTACACAGAAGAACTGATCCCTTTCCCTTTCCCAGTGTGATCCCTTCATCTCTCTTAGGGTTTTTCTGGTACCTAGCTTCTCTAGAGCTGTGAACTGTGGTCTGGTTATCCTTTGCTTTACATCTACTGTCCACTTATAAGTGAGTATATATCATGTTTTTATTTCTGGGACTGGCTTGCCTCACTCAGGATGATTCTTTTAGAGTTTCATGCATTTGCCTACAAATGTCATGATGTCATTCGGGGTTTTGTTTTGTTTTTGTTTTTGTTTTTTACAGCTAAATACTACTCTATTGTTTAAATGCACCACATTTTTTTTTATCCATTCTTTGGTTGAGGAGCATCTAAGTTGTTTCCAAGTTCTAACTATTATGAATAATGCAACTGTTATAAACATAATTGAACAAGAGATTAGCATCCTTTGGGTATTATGTTCAATAGTAGTAGTGCTGGGTCTTTAGGCAGATTGATTCCCAATTTTCTGAGAAACAATAATACTGATTTCCAAAGTGGCTGTACAAGTTTACACTCCCACCAGTAATGGAAGACTATTCCCCTTATTCCACATCTTCTCCAACATAGACTGTCATCAGTGTTTTTAAACTTAGCCTTTCTGAAAGGTGTAAGATGGTATCTCAGGGTAGTTTTTAATTGCAATTCTCTGATAACTAAGCATATTGAACAATTCCTTATATGTCTTTGGCCATTTGAGATTCATCTGTTAAGAATTCTCTGCTTAGGTCTGTGTCCCCATTTTTTACATTATTTGTTATTTTGATGGCTAGTTTCTTGAGTTCTTTATATATTTTGAGATCAGCCATCTGTCAGATGTAGGGTTGGCGAATATCTTTACCCATTCTGTAGGGTTCAGTTTTGTCTTACTGACCATGTCCTTTGCCTGAAAGAAGCTATTTAGTTTTAGGAGGTCCCATTTATTGATTGTTGCTCTCAGTGTCTTTGATGCCGGTGTTATATTTATGAAGAAGTCTCCTATGCCATTATGTTCAAGGTAACCTCCCACTTTTTCTTCTATCAGGTTCACTGTACCTGGATTTATGTTGAGGTCTTTGATCCACTTGAACTTGAGTTTTGTGAAGAATAATAGAAGTGGATCTATTTGCAGTCTTCTACATGTGGGTATCCAGTCATTCAACCATCATTTGTTTAAAATGCTTTCTTTTTTCATTGTACAATTTTAGCTTCCTTGTCACAGACAAAGTGTTCACATTTGTGTGAATTAATGTAAAAATATTCAATTCAATTCCTTTGGTCCATGAGTCTGTTTTTATGTCAATACCAAACTATTTTTATGACTATGGCTCTATAGTAGCTTGAAGTAAGAAGTGGTGATGCTTCCAGAAGTTCTTTTATTGTATAGGATTGTTTACTGTACAGGGATTTTGTTTTTTCATATAAAGTTGAGTACTATTCTCTCAAGATCTGTGAAGAATTGTGCTGGTATTTTGATGAAGACTGCTTTAAATCTGTAGATTGCTTTGGTGAAATTACTAGTTTTATTATGTTGATTTTTCCTATCCAAGAGCATGGGAGATCTTTCTATTTTCTGATATCTTCTTCAATTTCTTTCTTCTAGACTTCAAGTTTTTGTCATATAAGAGCTTTCACTTGCTTGGCTAGAGTTACTCCAATATATTTTATATTATTTGTGGCTACTATAAAGGGTGTTGTTTCTCTGATGTGTTTCTCAGCTATTTTATCATCTGTATACAGAGAGTTACTGATATCCTGTAACATTACTGAAGGTATTTTTCAACTATCGGAGTTCCCTGGTGGGATTTTTTTGGGTTACTTATGTATATATACTACCATACCATTTGCAAATAACAAATGTTTGACATCTTTCTTTCCAATTTGTATTCCCTTGATTTCCTTTTGTTGTTTTATTGCTCTAGCTAGAACTTTGAATACTATATTTAATAGGTATGGGAAGCGTGGACAGCTTTGTCTTGCTTTTTATTTCAGTGGAATCACTTTGAATGTAACTCTATTTAGTTTGATGTTGGCTGTTTGCTGTATATTGCCATTATTATAATTAAATGTATTTCTTATATCTCTGTTCTCTCCAAGACCTTTATCATGAAGGGGTGTTGGACTTTATCAAAGGCTTTTTAAAACATCCAGTGATATGATCACATGTTTTTTTTTTCACTTTGTTTATATAGTGGATAACATCAACAGATTTTCCTATATTGCACCATCCTTGCAAGTGAAGAATGGAGGATACATGATCATGGTGGATGATTTTTTTTATGTGTTCATAGATTTGGTTTGCCAGTATTTTATTGAGTATTTTTGCATCAATATTCATGAGAGAGATTCATCTGTAACTCTCTTTCTTTGTTGAATCTTTGTGTGTCTTTGGTATCAAAGTAGCTGTAGCCTCATAAAAAGAGTTTGACAAAATTCCTTCTGATTCTGGTTTGGGGGGGGGCAATTTGAGAAATACTGATATTAAGTTTTGGGTTTCTTGTTGCTGTTTTTGAAACTCTAGTAGAATTATCTGCTAAAGCCATTTGGCCCTAGAATTTTTTGATTGGGAGACTTTTAATGACTTCTTCTACTTTCTTAGGGTTTATAGGTCTACTTACATTGTTTATCTGGTCTTTGTTTAATTTTGGTATATACTATCTATCCAGAATATTGCCCATTTAAAAAAACCTTTTTCAATTATATGAGAATAGATTTTTGAAGCATGATTTGATGATTCCCTAAATTTCCTCAGTGTCTGTTGTTACATTTTACTTCTGATTTCTAATTTTGATAATTTGGATATTACTTTGTACAACAGATGGCGCCCAACGTGGGGTCAAACACCCGCATAAAGCCTGAGAAAGTTTAAAAAGCTTAAAAGAGGCTCTCTGAATTGCGTATTTATATTGATTTATGGTACAGAGACAATGTGGTGTTCAGGCAGGAATTTAAAAATGGCACGTCCACGGCACACAGCTTAAACTCATACGTTTCACGACAGGATTGGCACAAGTGTAATTGATTTAAGGTTTCTGCTTATACTAAACAGAAAAGAAACAGTTTAAAAATGTTTTTCTCCTAGCAGCATTTCCAGAGTTCGCTCTCTTTGCTGGCAGCGGCAGAGCAGCAGCGGGCTCCTCTGCCATATTGAAAAGCTGCCAAGAGGGGCGGAGTCAGCAATTAAAGTGACACCGATCTTTTAAAAGCTCTTTGAGTTAAAAAATGATTAAAAATTCTCAATAAGACAGATTTAGACTCACAAAACCTCTAAACAGGGTAAAATAAATGTAGGATACACATAAGCTTCAAAGAGAGAGAAATAATTAAAAAACCCTTTAAAAAAATAAAAAAAAAATAAAGATAGAAAAGGCCAAATAAAGATGACAGATAAACAAAGAGTCTAAATTAAGATTATTGAGTTTACTTTTAATTTTTAACTTTTAATGAGCTAAATACAGAGAGACAATTGATTGCTAAGGCTGCTAAGTTAAACAAATACATATGCTTTAAAGATATCTTGACTTTAAAATCTGTTTATAAAAATATGTTACTTAAAAAAAAGAGTTTCTGCTTTTGTCTCCACAAAAGATCAAAACCTGTAGATTGGTTGTAGGCAAATGTGGTTTCATTTGCCAAGGCCACCTAAAATTCTTTGATGAAAAGATCAGCTTCCAAGATGGCCAGTTGAGATGATCCAGCTTCAAATCCCCATGAGATTGTCATAGTCCTTTGACAGCAAAAAACAATTAAAAAAAAACTACACCCAATTTCCCAAAAATATTGCTTATTAATGTTTATTTTCATTATAAATGGTTAATAGTCATAGTCAATCTTTAAAAAAATATATAATATAAAAATAACTTAAAAAGATAAATAAATTTTAATTCATTAATATAAACTTAAAGTCAAATTTATTATGCTATATATATTTTTCTACTATTAATTAAAATATAATGCTAATATAACTCATTTAAAATTATAATATATAATTAAAAATGCAAATTAATAGTCATCTATGATAACCAAATTTATGTCATGTTAGTTTAGTTTTTATAAATATACAAAGATACATTTCAATTAGATAGATAGATAGTCTTCAAACACTTCAAAGACATACAAAATATGACATTTAAATTATTTTAAAAATTTAAACTTTTCTAGACAATAAGACAAGTCTGTTCCTGGCAACATCAATATATTTCAAAAAAATAATAGACACTAAAAAAACTTCATGTAAAATTTACTTTGTGACAACAGTTAGCCACTAGACAAAAAACTGTTCTAATATTGACTGCTTGATAATATGCTATATAAACTAAACATACAAGTTTCATAAAAAAAATAACCTCTAAACATTGACAAAACAAGCCAAAATAGTCCTTCAGGTTCCTGCTTTGCAAAAAACATTGCCAGACATCCTTCTAGAAACAAAAAAAAAAGCGACTGATAGACTATGTCAGATTTCCTATATCACTAAAAGATATAACAAAAACTTTGAGCCATAAAGGCTAAAAATAAATGCCCCAACGTTATACAAAAAACTTTGAGTGACTGTCCAGGCAAACATGAGTCATCTCTGTCGTTTTCTAGACTTCCACTTCCTGTTTATTTAAATAATAATATATCCTTCTATACTCTTTGATGTGATTAAAGATTTAATAATTATAGTTCTTTTTAGTTTAAAAGATATATTAGATGTAAAACTTTAGACTCACAATGATAAAATAAATAATAAAATATTCTCTTTAATTTTATAAATACAAATATACTAAATATTATAACTATAATTTCTGCTGAAGAGCTGTTCTGTTATAATTTTGCTATATAAAAATTAAAACCTTCCCTTTTAATTAAACAAAAAAAATGTGGTGGAATGTTCTATATGCTGTAAATAAAGAACTGTGTTGGCCTATGTAGAGCACCGTAGAAGTGGGTGCAGAATCAGAGCACAGGCAGGTAGGAAAAGGATAGAGTTAGGTCAGTCTCCATCCGACCCCTGAAGGAGGAACATGTAGAGGTACAGGGCTGAGCCACAGGCTAAGCCATGTGGTGGGAAGATTAATAGAAATGGGTTGATTTAAGAAAAAAGAGCTAGCTAGTAATGTGCTTAAGATATGGGCCAAACAATACTAAGTTAATATAAGCATGTGATTCATTTCTTTGGGGGACAAAAGCCGCTGCGCGCAAACCAAATTCCAACCACTGCTGCGTGCCAGGTCACAAACCTCCCGGACCCAAAACGGCTTGGGAAAAACTTTCTACAACAATTCTCTCTCTTTGCCTTGTGCTTAGTTTGGAGAGAGGTTTGTCTATCTAAGTTGAGTTTCACACATACACAAAAATCCCAACTCTTTCATTCACTGATTTTTTTAATTGTTCGTTTTACTTTTATTTTATTAATTTCAGCCTTCAGATAGATTCTTTCCTGCCATTACTCCTCCTGGGTGAGTTTGGTTCTTTATGCTCTACATCTCTCAGGTGTACTGTAAAGTTGCTAGAGTGACATTTTTCAAAATTCCTTATGTGAGCACTTTCCTCTTAGCACCGCTTTCATAGTGTTCCATAAATTTTGATATGTCTTGCATTCATTTTCATTAAATTCTAGAAAGTCTTTAATTTCTTTATTTCTTTCTTGACTCAGTGGTGATTCAGTTTAGCATTATTCAGTTTTCATAAGTTGGTAGGCTTTCTGTAATTTGTGTTGTTGAATTCTAACTTTAAGATACGGTGATACAATAAGATAAAGGGGGTTACTTCATATTTTAAATATCTGTTGAAATTTGCTTTGTAACTTAGTATATTGTCAATTTTAGAGAAGGTTCCATGAGGTGCTGAGAAGAAAGCATATTCTTTTGTATTTGAGTAGACTGTTCTATAGATGTTCTTAAGCCCATTTGAGTCATAACATCTGAAATTCCCTTATTTCTCTTTGAAGTTTTTGTCTGACAGACCTGTTCAGTGGTAAAAGTGAGGTGTTAATGTCTCTCATTATTCCTGTGTGAAGTTTGATGTACAATTTAAGGTTTAGAAATGTTCCTTTTACAAATGTGGGTGCCCTCATATTTGGGACATAAATGTTCAGGATTAAGACTTCTTCTTGAAGAATGTTTCCTGTGATGAATTTGAACCCTCCCTCTTCATCTCTTTTGATTAATTTTAGCTTGAAGTCTATTACGTTAGATATTAGGTAGCGTCACCAGCTTGTTTTTTAAGTCCATTTTATTGGAAAGTCTTTTCCTAACCCTTTACTTAAGGTACTGTCTGTCTTTGAAGTTGAAGTGTGTCTTTTGTATACAGCAGAAGAATCAATCTTGTTTTTGTATCCATCCTGTGTCTCTTTATAGGCAAATTGAGTCCACTAATATAAAAAATATTAATGACTGACTGTTAAATTTTATAATTTTTTGATGGTAGTGTGTTGCATTTTCCTTCTTTGGGATTTGCTGGTATGGGATTATTATTCTTAGGTTTGGTCTTTTCCTGATGTCCCAGATTTCCTGCATGTTTTGTGTTATGCCTTGAATTGCATTAATGTTTTCTTTGATGAATGAATCTATTTTTCCCACTTTATCTTCAACCCCAGAGATTCTCTCTTTCACCTTTTGCACTCTGTTGGTTATGCTTGCATCTACAGTTAGTGTTCATTTACTCAGATTTTCCATTTCTAGAATTCCCTTTGTTTGTTTTCTTTATTGCCTCTATTTCACTTTTCAAGTCTTTAAGTGTTTCCTTGACCTGTTTGAGTGGTTCTTGTTTTTTCTTGAACTTTTGGCTTTCTTTAAAGGGTTTATTGATTTCTTTTAATTTTTTGTTTGTTTTTGCCTTCATTTTTTTAAGAGAATATTTCACTTTCTCTTTAAGAGCCTCTGTCCTCTTCATAAACTTGTTTTCTAAGGTGATTTTCTTGTGCTTCATCTGCATTGGTCTGTTAAGATCATGTTGTTGTAGAACTGCTAGTTTCTGGTGGTGCTGTATTGCTCTTTCTGTCCTTGATTGTATTCTTGTGCTGGAATCTACCCATTTCTTTATCCAATGGATACAGACAGAACCTGTGTCTCAAAGGACAGCTCTTTGTCCAATCTGTTCTGGAGGTGTCTGTGCCTCTGGAAGTGTGTGTGTGTGGAGTACTATTCTTCTTATAATTGGTGAAGATTGTGTCTGTTTCTCTAGGAGCCACTCTTGGTCTAACGAGTGCAGTAGGTGTCTGTGTATGCTGCTGGGGCGGTTGGAGTTGAGGGAGTTCAGTGGAACTTGTATATTACAGAGTCAAAGTAAAGTCTTCCACAATAAATGTGTGAGGGTCAGTGTGTGATATAAGCTGTAGTAATGCTTCTTTTACAAATATGGGTTTCCTTGCATTTGAGGCATAGTTATTGAGAATTAAGATGGCAGCTTTGTGGATTTTTTCTTTGATGACTATAAAATTCCTTCTCCATATCTTTTTATTAATTTTGGTTTGAAGTCTATTTTGTTGTATATTAGAATGGGTATACAAGCTTGATTTTGGGGCCCATTTGCCTAAAAAATTATTTAGGCATCGGGATTTGGTGTATTGGTTGAGTGCTAATTTTCGGGGGTTGTGTTTGTGGTATGGGTGTTTTCCTCCTTGGTTTCTGTTTCCTCTCTGGTCTTTTGGCTGGAGTAGTCTAATTGGTTAGAGAATCCCTTACCCAATTGGGTACTGGACTTCTGATGTCCTGCTTTAACTGGTACAGCAGGGGGTTGCCACTCTTGTTAAGGATTGAAGTTCTGGCAATGTGTTGCCTCTGAACTGGCCAGGGGTTCCCTGGAGCTCAGGATACTCCAGGATTCTGAAAATTTTATACATAAAAAACAATCACTCAGGTCTGTTTTAAATCTTTAGAGTGCATACACACTCATTGATAGATTTTTGTATCAGAAGACAAAAGGTAGAAATGAGTACAAACATTAATTATCATTTTTGACCACCAACCAGTCCTCAAAAGGAAAGCATGTCAGCTAATTATAATTGGGCTGCTTTGGTTTTTTATTCCTAAGCTCAAAGCTATTATCAAAATACTTTATTCTAACTTGAGGACATTATTTTTTTATGGGAGATTAAAAACAATTTTTTTATTTTCTCAAAGGTCATTCTTGATTTTTCTAGATATATAGAAAATATACTTATTCTACAAAAGTTCTTATGAGTTTGAATAATAATAATATTTATACCTCTATGAGTACCCATATACAGCCTTCATGTGCATAAATCATTGAACTGCTTGCAGATAATTTTGCAGTACCTCACCTTTCATAAACTTTCCCTTATTCCTTCCACAAAAAATTGTTTGAATGTTCCATATTTCTTATAGCCTTCCTCTTGTTTGACAGCCTGGAACATATAGAACTGTTTTAATCACTTCTTCCATGCTTAACATTATATTTTCCAGGCTGCCTATGAGTCATGTGTCATTTTGATGAGTAATTTTCTTTTTTATTTATTTATTTATTTATTTATTTATTTATTTTTATGAATAAAGTCATACTTTTTATCTGTATATCTCCTTGTTCAGACTCCCTTCCCCCTCCTGCCCCACCCCGTCACTCATTTTTCTCCCCAACACTTCATCTCTTCCCCAGCAGGGCAGGAGGTCCCAAGGTCCCAAGCTTCCAAGGCAGGTAGATCTTCTTTCCTCATCCCAACACCAAGACTGGGTCAGGTGTTCCTCTGGAGGTAATGGGCTCCAAGGTGTAAGTCCGAAGTGTTTCAGATCCCAAGCTGTACAGCAGTTGTGGTTTGCAGCTTGGATAATCTTAGCTTTTTGTTTAAAATCTATCAATGAGTGAGTACATCCCCTGCTTATTTTTCTGTGTTCATAATACCTCACTCAGGAGGATAATCTCCAAATCCATCCATTTGCCTGCAAATTTTAGGATATCATTTTTTCTTACCGCTGAGTAGTACTCCATTGTGTAGATGTATCACAGTTTGTTAATACATTCTTCAGTTGAGGGGCATCTAGGTTGTTTCCAGGTTCTTGCTATTGCAAATAATGCTGCTATGAACGTAGTTGAGCTAGTTTGAAGTAAGTGCATCTTTAGAGTATATGCCCAGTAGTGGTATTGCTGGATCTTTAGGGATATTGATTCCCAATTTTCTGAGAAACCGCCATATTGCATTCCAGTATGGCTGAACAAATTTAAATTCCCACCAACAACAGAGGAGTGTTTCCCTTGTTCAGCACCCTCTCCAGCATAGGCTGTCATCTGTGTCTTATATCTTAGCCAATCTGACAGGTGTCAGGTAGTATCTCAAAGTTGTTTGGATTTGCATTTCTCTGATAGCTAAAGATGTCCAGCACTTTCTCAAGTGCCTTTCAGCCATTTGTAATTCTTCTGCTGAGAATTCCCTTTTTAGTTCTGAACCCCATTTTTTGATTGGGTTATTAAAGGATTTAGGCTCTAGTTTCTTGAGTTCTTTATATATTTTAGAGATCAGTCCTCTGTCACTTGTAGGGTTGGTGAAAATCTTTTCCCATTCTGTAGGCTGGCATTTTGTCTTATGGACTGCATCCTTGCCTTTACAGAAGCTTCTCAGTTTCAGGAGGTCCCAATTATTGATAGCTGTTCTTAGTGTCTGTGCTACTGGTGTTATAGTTAGGAAGTGGTTGCCTATGCCATTTGGTTGGAGGATAATTTCCACTTTCTTTTCTATCAGGTTCAGTGTGGCTGGATTTATGTTGAGGTCTTTGATACACTTGGATTTGAGTTTTATGCAGGATGACAGACTTGGAATATTTGCATTTTTCTACACACTACCATCCAGCTATGCCAACACCATTTGTTAAAGATACTATCTTTTCGCCATTGAATATTTTGGGCCTCTTTGTCAAAGATCAGGTGTTCATAGATTTTTGGGTTAATGCCCTGATCCTCAATTCAATTCCATTGATCCACAATCTGGTTTTATGCCAGTACCAGGCTGTTTTTATTACTTTAGCTCTATAGTATAACTTGAAGTTGGGGATGGTGATGCCTCATGAGGTTCTTTTGTTGAACAAAATTGATTTGCCAAACCTGGCTTTCCTGTTATTCCAAAGGAAATTGAGTATTGTTCTTTCAAGGTCCAAAAAATATTGTGTTGGGATTTTAATGGGAAGTGCATTGAATCTGTAGAATTCAAAATTGTCATTTTTAATATGTTGATCCTACCTATCCAGGAACATGGGAGAGCTTTCCATTTTCTGAAATCCTGTTCAATTTCTTTCTTCAGTGACTTAAAATTTTTGTCAAATAGATCAGTTACTTCTTTGGTTATAGTTACTCCAAGGTATTTAATGCTATTTGCAGCTATTATAAAGGGTGATGTTTCTTTTATTTCTTTTTTGGCCCTTTTTTCTTTAGTGTATATGAGGATTACTGATTTCTTTGAGTTAATCTTGCATCCTGCTACATTGATGAAGGTATTTTTTAGCTGTAGGAGTTCCCTGGTAGAATTCTGTGGGTCACTTATGTATACAAACATATCATCTGCAAATAGAGATAGTTTCACTTCTTCTTTGCCAATTTGTATCCCCTTAATCTCCTTTCATTCTCTTATTGCTTTAGCTAAAACTTTGAGAACTATATTGAATAGATAAGGAGAGAGAGGACATCCTTGTCTAGTTCCTGATTTTAGTGGGATTGCATTGAGTTTTTCTCCATTTAGATTGGTGTTGGCCACCAGCTTTTTATAAATCGTCTTTATTAAATTTAGATATTTTTTCTATATTTTTTATCTCTCCAGGACTTTTATCATAAAGGCATGTTGGATTTTGTCAAAGCCTTTTTCAGCATCTAAGGAAATGATCATGTGGGTTTTTTCCTTCAATTTGTTTATATGATGGATTACATGTTCAGTTTTCCATATGTACAACCATCCCTGAATTTCTGGAATAAAGCCTACTTGATAATGGTGAATAACTTGTTTTATATATTGTTGGATTTGTTTTGCCAGAATTTTGTTGAGAATTTTTGTGTCAGTGTTCATGAGGGAAATTGGTCTGTAATTCTCTTTCTTTGTTGGGTCTTTGAGTGTCTTGGGTATCAGGGTTATTGTAGCCTCATAAAAAGAGTTTGACAATATTCCTTTGGTTTCTACTGTCTGGAACATTTTGAGGAGTATTGTTATTGGTTCTTCTTTGAATGTCTGGTAGAATTCTGCACTGAAACCATCTGGGCCTAGGCTTTTTTTATTTGAGAGACTTTTAATGACAGCTTCAATTTCCTTTGGACTGTTTAGGTATATAATCTGATCTTCATTTAATTTTGGTAAATGATACTTGTCCAGAAAGCTGTCCATTTCTTCTAGGTTATCCATTTTTGTGGAGTATAGATTTTCAAAGTATGATCTGATCATTCTCTGGATTTCCTGGGTGTCTGTTGTTATGTCCCACTTTTCATTTCTGATTTTGTTGATTTGGATACTCCTTCTCTGCTTTATGGTTAGTTTGGATAAGAGTTTATCTATCTTGTTAACTTTCTCAAAGAACCAACTCTTTGATTCATTGATTTTTTTGTATTGTTCTTTTTATTTCAATTGTGTTGATTTCAGCTGTATGTTTGATTATTTCCTGCCATCTATTCATTCTAAGTGAGTTTGCTTCTAACTGTTCTAGGGCCCTCAGCTCTGCTGATAGTTCTCTAGTGTGGGATTTTTCTAGTCTTTTCATGTAGGCATCTAGTGCTATGAATTTTCCCCTTAAGACTGCTTTCATCGTATCCCATAAGTTTGAGTATGTCGTGGATTCATTTTTGTTCAATTCTAGGAAGTCATTGATTTCTTTCTTAATTTCTTCCTTGACCCATAGGTGGTTCAGTTGAGTGATGTTTAGTTCCCATGAGTGCCGGGATCCAAAGCCTAGCATAGCCACTTTTCAGTTTATAAGTTAGCTCCTATTTCCCTTCTGTTAGTTAGCCATTTGCCAGCAATTACAGTTCGGTTGCCAGAAGGCAACATCCCACATTGTCTTAAGCTAGACCATCAATTCAGGTGGCTTCCTTTGATTCTCTCAGACTGCAGATGACACGCTCCAGACATTGAACTGATAACAAATATACTTCCATACTAATTCTACCCTGTCTGGCAACTCTCCTCAAACCAGGCTTGACACTTTTTAACTAAGCATCCCCTTCTTCCAGGCTATGTGCATTCTTCTCACACTGAGATTCTACTTAAATGATGGCTGAAAAAATAAAATGTTGACCTTGAATGGAATTTTATCTTGCTCTCAATTCCTCTGTGTTCCTGTCTCCCATTTGTCTAGCTCCCTATTTCAGGTCTACATTGAAAACCCTACTGGCTGGGGCACATGAGTTGGTAGGCTTTCTGTGATTTTTGATGTTGTTGAACTCTAACTTTAGACCATGGTGATCTGAAATGGTACAAGCAGTTATACCCATTTTTTTTGGTACCTGTTGATATTTGCTTTATGATCTAGTATGTGGTCAATTTTATAGGAAGTTCCATGGGATGCTGAGAAATATGTATATTCCTTTTTGTTTGAATGGAGGGTTTGGTATATATCTACTAAGTCCATTTGGGTCATAACTTCTGCTAGATCCCTTATTTCTCTGTTGAGTTTCTGTCTGTTTGACCTATCCAAGGGTGAAAGTGGGGTATTGAAGTCTCCCACTATTACTGTGTCAGGTTTGATATGAGCTTTATGCTTTAGTAGTGTTTCTTGTTCCTGGGCACATGGCTCAGAGGTAAGAGACTCATCTTCTTCAGCAAGGAACAGTCTACACAGGCCACGACTGGCGTAATAGCAGCAAGGAAACAGGGGAGTTCCTAAAAGCACAGCTGAGAGGTCAGAGGTCAAAAGGTGATTTCTGCCACCTGAAAACAGGCCGTGAGATGTCCACTCAGCTTCAGTGCAAAGCACAGCCCATTCAGAACACGGCTGGTATGATAGCAGTGGGGGAACAGCCAAGTCCTTGGGCGCACAGCTGAGACGGTGAGAGGTCAAGAGGTGACGACTGGCATCATAACACTGTGATCTCATGAGAGCAGCTGACCCTCTGAGCACATAACTGATTTAGAGCCCTCAGACCAACAACTCAGTAAGATCTGACCAGGAATACTCAACATTCTTAGTCACCATATAAATGCAAACCAAGATTACTCTTGCAATGTGATATGTATAGGCCCAACAGGGCCTAAAGACAATACTGGCCTCAACCATTTCAAACTGGTTATAGCTGATGCCTTAAGATATGTGCTCCTAACACTTCTTCATAAACCAACCTGGGGTCTGCCTGGCTCCTTGACAATAAGGGTAGATTCCTGATAATAGGTGACCTAGACCAGCAAGAGACCACCACACCACAGCCACAAATACTAGCAAATCAAAGCCCTTTCCCCTGGCTTGGAGGAGGGTTTGAGAGGATGTTATGTAAGGCTTTCCTCTCCCTCAATAAAATGGGACTTGCTTGTTACAATAAGTTTCCAGGGATTGTGATGTTTTTCTCAGTACCTTCTTACCCTCTCCTTCAAGGGGAACTATCAAGGCCCTGAGAATAAAGCAACCCCAACATCTGACCCTGAACCAGGCATACCCCAACACTGAGATACCATTTTATACCTGTCAGAATGAGTAAGATAAAAAAAATTCTAAGAACAGCCAATGTTGAAGAGAATATGGAGTAAGGGGAACATTTTTCCACTGCTGATGGGAGTGCAAACTTGTTCAGCCACTTTGGAAATTAGTATGGCTGTTTCTCAGAAAATTGGGAATCAATCTACCTTAAGACCCAGCACTACCACTCTCGGGCATATACTCAAAAGATACTCATTCATACTACAGGATACTTGCTAAACAATTTTCTTATAAGCATTAATAAAGTAGCCAAAACCTAGAAGCAAACTAGATGTTTCTCAATGGAAGAATGGATATTGAAATTGAGGAACAATGAAAATGTGGTACATTTAAACAATGTAGTACTACTCAGTTTTAAAAAAAAATAAAATGACATCATGAAATTTATAGGCAAATGGATGGAACTAGAAAGACTCATCCTGAGTGGGATAACATTGACCCAGAAAAACAATACTGTGTATACTAACTCATAAGTGGATAGTAGATGTAAAGCACAGGATAACCAGACACAGTCTACAGCAGGGAGTAGGAGTACCCTAGGAGGAATTCATGGATCACCTTGGAAAGAGGAAATTGGGGAGGTTTTTTGGGTAGCCTGGGGGCCAGGGGAAATGACAGATCAGGACCATGAGATGAGAGAGAATGGAAAGGGAGAACAGAAAAAGAAACAGCTTGATAGAGGGGGGCATTGTAGGGCTATGGAGGAAGCAGATTCCAGGGAAACTCCCCAGAATCCACAAGGATGACCCCAGCTAAGAGTCCTAGCAATAGTGGAGAGAGTGCCTTACTTGGTTTCACCTGTATCAGATTGATGACCACCCTGATTGTCATCATAGAACCTTCATCTAGTAACTGATGGAAGCAGATAGAGAAATTCACAGCAAGCACTGGGCCAGCCTCTGGAAGTCCAGCTTAAGAGAGGGAGGAGAAATTATGTAAACAAGGGGTAAGATTATGACCAGTAAACCCACAAAGACAGCTGACAGGATTAATGAGAGCTTATGAACTCTAAACCAACAGCTAGGGAGCCTGCATGGAACTAACTAGGCCCTCAGCATGTGGGTGACAGTGGAGTAGCGTGGTCTGTTTGTGGGGCTCCTAACAGCAGCACATGAGCTGGCTTTTTGAAACCTATTTCCTGCTTTGGGACTATGCTCTTGTACACTGTAAATATTTGCCATTGTAAATATTGGTTTAATAAAATACTGACTGGCCAAGACAGACAGGAAATGTAGGTGGAAAAACCATGCTAGGAGAGTTCTGAAAATAGGAAGAGCAGAGCAGAGGCCATCGAGATGCAGAGGAAGTGGGTTAACAATGCTGAACTGAAGCAAAGGTACCAAGCCATGTGGCTAAACATGGATAAGAATCATGGGTTAGTTTAAGAGTAAGAGTTAGTAAGTAATAAGCCTGAGCCATCAGCCAAGCAGTTTGTAATTAAAATAAGCCTCTGAGTAATTATTTTATAAGTGACTGTGAAACCTCATGTGGGTGAAATTTTTCTGGACAATTGGGTCTGGGTAGGGCAGAAAAACTTCTGGCTACTACTCCCTACGGTGAAATGTCTCCCTCAGCCTTGGGAAATGAGCTTGGTCTTGCCTCAGCTATATACACTATGCCTTGTTGACTTTCATGGGAGGAATAACCTTTCTGAAAAGTGGTAGGGAAATGGAAGAAAGAGAGGAGGAAGCTGGAGAAGGAGAAATTGGTTAGTGTGTAAAGGAAATTTAAACAAAAAAGGCCCAGAAGAACTCAATATTTTCATGTGATAAACTCATTACATTACAGGTAGTGGGCATCTCCACACATTCATTTATACCATGTCAGATACCAAAGAAATATGGCAGCCATAAATATGAAAGAAACAGCAGTAGTAAGAGATATTCTGGGGTCAAAGGTCTCAGGGCCTTGCCTATCTGAGATTCATCCATCATAGTTTTACTTCCTAGTGGGAGGTTTGATCCCTTGAAGTCACTCACCACCTGCTGCTCCTCTGACATGACCACCAGCAATCTACCTTGACTGAGGGAAAGGCATACACATTCTGTAGGGCTGGATCTATTCAATTCTTTCTGTAACAAACACAAGAACATTCTTACATATCAATGATCTTCTGACAAATACACAGGAAAACTCAAAGGAAAATGGGCATGAACCTACGTTTTCCCCTTTTTCTATGATATATTCATATAGAAACAAGCTTCAGATCGCTTCACATGCAATAATTTACATTCTCTGCATTTTTCAGTCACACCTGAATCCTCTTTTCTGATGTTTGCTACATCTGCTCTGTCATCATGTGCCAGCTGTGTTAGTCACAGGAATTGTGAATTCCACACAGTGATTTTCATCTTTCCAGTCAAACCTTCTCTGGAGGTCACTTTTTTATATCCATGAGGCATCTCTTCTTTGGTTTGAACAACTTTAATATTTTTTTCTAAAGCTGTGAAACCCTAGGCTGAGACACAGATGGTCATGCTGAATAACAAGTTTCTCTAAGATCTCTTTTTTTTCTGGTTATTTTGTCCTCTCTGAAGAGGCTCCTGTCTGTCATGGGCTGAGTTTAGGGTAAGAAAGTCACAGACAAATGCACACTGTTTGCTGCTTCGGATGTGCTGCCTGAAGCACTTTTCAGAGTTCTTAGGCTAACAGATGCTCTCCATGCAGGTGTGGATCGTAAGGTAGGATTGTGGCACACACAAACTGTGCCCAGTGGGTTCATTCTCCCATAGGTCTGTTGTTTATAAAAATCAAAGAACATTTCACAAGTCTTAGAATTCTCAGAAAAGCCCCATCCTTTATGACACAGCTTGGGTGTGGGCTTATTCTCCAGAACCTTTTTACTTGCCTGGGCTGCCTGACTTGCTAGTCAAGTTCCTATAGGAGTCGACTATGCCGTGAGCCTGAGATTTCAGCGAAATGCACTGTTCCAGGAAAGGGTGGAGCCACAGGCTGTTCTGCTCTTGCACCACTAGAATCCTTTAAAAACAGCTCTTAGGGGCCCTGGAGAGCAAAGTCCTTTCAGCAGAAGCTGCGGCACTGCAAGCAGGAGCTGAGACAAGCAAGGTAATGGGCCCTGGACCCTGCTGACTAAAGGTCCAAAAACATTTTACAGCTTTGCTCTGGTAATCTGGGACTTCTCTTCTTTTTCTAGGGCTTGCCTTTCTTTGTTTTCTTGTTTGTTTGTTTCTTTGATCTGTTGTTGTTTTAAAATAATAACAGAATTATATCATTGCTCTCTCCTCAACCCCTACGCTGTTTCCTCGCCAGTACCTTCTGGAATACCCTTCCAGATTCATTTTGAAATCTGGCATTTTCCCATTATTATAAAGAAATTTCCATAATTGTTACTACAATTACAATGAAAAGTTGGGAGGTTTGCAGTACCTCCCCTTTTCAGATTGGCCAGATCTAGCCTGCCAAGACTCAACAGTCCAGGGAGGATGCCACTGGAAGTCCAGGCCTCACTGGTGAGTGGCAAAGTGGAAAACCGGAAGTTCAGAGCTGGGGGCCCATAGCAAAGGCCAAGGCCAAGGGAAGCAGGAGCAGAGGCCAGAGATGACCCTCAGCTCCATGCCCACACTTGCCAAGGGTATACTGCCTCACCACAGGTTGGCCCTGACTCCTTGCTTCTTCCTCAATGCCTTTCATGGAGCCTCAAGTGCCATCTCATGAATCAGTATGCATGATTAGACTTGTGTTTATGTTTTCAGGGCTGACCATTTAGCATTGGACAATTCCTTCTTCTCTAGGTGTTGGGGACCTTATTAGTGCTGTCTTACTGCTTGAGTATGGCCTCAGCTGCTCCATTACCTGATCCCAGTTTGGATGCTGAATGGGAGGAATGGAAGAGGACATTTGAAAAAACCTACAGTCAGGTTGGTAACATGGGCACTGTCCAGAGAGATTTCAGAAAGAATGGCCCTTGCTGTTGGGAGTCTGTAGGCCTAAACATGACCACAAATGCAGTTATCGCTAAGGACTTGTTTGGGACATGCTCTATGAACTCCAGGGGGCCATCTTTGCTAATCCTCTGGTATTAAGAATGGCTGGCTGCAGTTGCCTGAGATCCCTCTCCATGGCTCCCCCTTGTCTGTTACTACATTCCATTAGGTCACTGTGTGGGTGTGGAGTTAGAAGAAAATACTATCTGTTGTATTTATTTTTAGGATGAAGAAGGACTTAGAAGAGCAGTGTGGGAAAAGAATAAGAAACTTATTGATAAGCACAATGCAGACTATGAGCAGGGCAAGACCAGCTACTCTCTGGGCCTGAATCAATTTAGTGACATGGTCAGTGACATATAAATTATTTATTCTGTGTTTCTTCAGGTCAGATCTTTATAATTAGTGTGTTGGTTTTCAATATTTTGTTTTCTTTTTCATAAAGACTGAGGAGGAATTTGGAAAACATTGCTGTGGAAAGATACCATCTATAGAAGACTTGCCCAAACCTGAGAATGTATAAGAGAACAGCATTATGTATGACAGTGTCTCCTCTCTACCTTCAAACAGAAAGCCAAGTGAGAAATAAAGTCCTCATCAATGTTAGCTGTGGACATCTGGCAGTTCACTGTTTGACTAGGTGTACTGCTTTGGGGGCACTAAACATGGGGATTATGGAGGAAAAAGGCTCCAAAGAAGGTACTGTGACAAAATCACTGTACTGCAGACTCTACTCAGTGTGACATGTACTTTTCTTCTAGCTGGCATAACAGGAGGGGCATGACTGGCAACAGTAAGATACCCTAGGAGTAAGCAATCACTCTGCCATTGCCTCAGGAGCCTTCTGTCCAAGATGTGAGCTGCATGATGCTAAGGATAACAAACCAGGCAGAAGAAGAAACAGCAGTGTTCCTCTCTCTCCATCACATTGTCATGCATGTGCTATGTATAATGCAATGCTGAATTCATTCAATATCAACACTGTGATTTGGACAACCAGCCATATTCACAGTAATAAAACATTGTCTTTTTTTTACCACAACATCTTAAATTTAATGCTTGGCTTTAAATGTAGCATTATGCTTTCTTTCTGGCATAGATTTAGTAAGATTTAATGTCATCAAAACCTTCTACTTGAAGGCATAACTGGCATTGGAATGGTGTTCTAGGCTGTTAGATGGTGTTCTATGAAAAAGAGCACATGGTTCCCTCATTATAGAGTCAGTCTCCCATCCTTGCCTGAGCTTTGTTCCCAAGGCTTCAGGTGCCAACTTTCAGGAATGATCTAAAAGTCAGCAAGGAATTTCTGGGATTCCAACTTTAAATTTCCAAACCAAAATGGAATTATGGAGACAGAGCATAAAATAACAAGTACAAAGCAAGACAAGAACCAATCAAGTACACCATCATATCCTAAATTCCATGGCTGACACAGACAGCCAAGGGCCTCAGCAATGATCCCTGTGGACATGTAGACTGTAATCTCTGAGACTGGTTCTTGCCACATGTTTAGTTTTTCTTGGTGAGTATCCCATGGCTCTGGCCTCATCTCCTTCTGTGAACTCCAAGTTAGATTTTACCTTCACAGTTCCATAAGGGGACTTTATAGAATCTTTGAAGATGCTATGTCCTAAGAACAAATGCCTTACCTCACTGTCTTTTAGATTGATGACTTAACAAATTTTGTAATTTTCATGCCTATAGATACAGTTCACAAATCACACCATGCAGTTTTTAGACACATTTGGGTAAAGCTTGACACTTTTGTTCTTACATACATCACTTTCTGTGCACTGATACTGGAGACTCTTTCTCTGGGAAGTAGTTTTTCAGAGAACCCTAAATGTTCCACAACCTGTTAACACACTCTTATCTTCCATTGCTACAGGCATGTATTTAAGTCAGTAGGGGAGAAACACTCATTTCTAGGGTTTTAAGTCTCAACAATGACTCTTAAAAAACACACAACAGCAGTTAGTCACAAGAAAGCTAAGCAATATCTAAATGAAAAATAACCAAGTGCTTATAGGAGCATTAGAAGATATATTGGTTGTATTCTGTCCTGCTTTTTACATTACCTTTCCTATATTAACCTCTGAAATTTCCACCTGTACTCTGAACTCTGTTTCTGTTCCATACCCTCCTGCCTCATCACCAGCTAAGGACAAACCTGTGAGGCTGTGGGATGTAGTTCACATTCACACTTCAGAAGAAAGCATCAGCTGTTATAGTTCCTCTCTGTGACTGAATTGTATCAACCAGGATTGCCCTCTTGTATATAGAACAAATGTTCCTAATATACTACATATGCACAACACATAACTAAATTATATGCACAGCTGTTCATGCTGACATCCCAAATCTGTACACAAGTCAGTCCACCCTTCTTTCTTCATGGTGCCAGTTGCATGCCAGAAATCCATGAGACAAATACATCTCTCCCAAAAGGAAATTAGCCCCTACACTTTGTCATACAATACTTTGTACAGTAGGCTGGCTACTACCCAGCCCTGTGTCCTACTGCAGGGTAATTAATAACTTGCACTTGTTAGTCAGAGCTGAGCGAAGAGACTCCTGAAACATTACAGGCTATTGCTTTTGCTTTGGCTGCCCACCCCCAGGCAAAAGGTAGCCAATGTTTTGATCAGCTGTTTTTCTGGAGGCTTATTTCTTATTGCTTATATATTCTAGAATATTAGTCTTCTGTCTTAGATTTGTTGTCAAAATCTTTTCCCTTTCTGTATGCTGTGTCTTCAGTCTGTTGATTTTTTTGTTGGCAATGCAGAAGCTCGTTTATTTTTTGCAATTAATTGTGGCCTTACCTGCAATGATGTCCCATGTTATTATTGTTTTCACACAGTTCTGGTCTGCTTAGTATTCATGTGTTTCTGTGTAATGTCCTGCAGTAGTTTCAAAGTCTTGGCTATTGCATTAAGGTCTCTGATACCAATGAATTAGTGCTTGACTATGTGTTGAAAGCATGTGACCATGAAACTAGTTTATGTCATCTGCTTGTAAATTTCCAGTTTTTACAGCTGAAGATATTGTCAGTTTTTTGTTTGTTTGTTTGTTTTTTGTGGTCACAGCTGAGGCAGTGGCAACCCCAGGTTTATTATTATTATTAAACATTTATTATGTATACAGAAGAGGGTAGCAGATGTCATTATAGATGGTCGTGAGCCACCATGTGGTTGCTGGGAATTGAACTCAGGTCCTCTGGAAGAACATTCAGTGCTCTTAACCTCTGAGGCATCTCTCCAGCCCCAACCCCTGGCTTCTCATAAGCTAGTCCTTAGGACAGCAAGCCCACAGACTCCATTTCCTAGACAAGTGGTTGGTTTGGCTCTTTGGGGGAGTGGGGAGGCTACTCCCTCCAAATGCTGGAGAGAGGTGGCTGCAGCTGACAGTGCTGCCTAAAACAACTGCTCAAAGAGTGGCCTCTCTACCTTTACTACAGAGCCACCAGGTCAGCTAGAGTCTTACATCTGTGGGGTTTGGAAATACTGCCCCAGGCTGGCCACTCAGTGACCTTAGATCATGTTGTCAACTATGGAAAGTGGGGGAGCTTCCTGCTGCTGTCATTATTTATTAAACGTTTCTTCTGTCACGGAAAACCAGAGGTTCACAGGAACAAGCTGGGTCATACAGTACTAGCCTAATGTGAAAGGCTCAGGGTTCCATCTGTCCTTGTGCTGGGGAAGCTGGCAAGTGCTTGCCTGGTGTGCACAAACCCCCGGATCCATCTCACCACCACATAAAAATGTGGGGGTGCACACCTGTAATCGCAGCACTCAAGAGGTAGAGGCTGGAGGATCAGAATCCCAAGGTTATTCTATGCCACACAGCAAATGAGAAGCCAGCCATGAGACTGTCAGAAAAATAAAAGCAATCCAGTGCGGACAGAGGACTTCAGGGGTGGCTCCACATGGCCGAGAGCTGGAGCTGGAGAGGGAGAGGACAAGAGGATGGCACTCCTGGTCCCTCCCAGCCAGCGCTGGCCCCACCTTTGCAGGTCTAGGCAGGGTCTTCAGGCTGGGCAGTCATGGACTAGCTGTTGATCCACCAGGAGAGAAGGCCCAGGCCTGGCTTGCTGATAGATCCCACAAGTGTGTATGGTGCTTCCTTCTTTGGCAACTCCTCGATAGTGGAGGCAGCCTCGGCTGAGCTGGGTCCTGTGGGGGACGTGTCCACAAAGCTCTCGTCCACCACCCTGAAGCGGATCTCCTCGCCAGTGTCCATGTATATAGGTCATGTGCTCTTTCCTCTGTCTCATACTCCCACACCCACACTTGTTCTATTTCATCAAACTTGGCAGGCTGCTGCAGTGACTCCGGAGGAATGAGGATGTTGTCAAAGAACCCTAGAGAGACGTGCACACCCTCTGGGCTGTAGCCTTTGATCTTCCCAATGAGAATCTCATCCAGGAATGGGTGGAACACTATGTATCGAAAATGGACTTTTGTGTGTGATGCTCCGTCCCGTGGGAATACATAGGCATCTTCCAGCTTGGTGATATCAAACAGGCAGATGCAGAGTCCCACGTTGTACACAACCTTGTTGGCCAATTTCTTGTTCAGTTCTTCGGCAATGGAGTCATTGAGCTTCCGCTCAAAATGCCTCGGCGGTATGCACACGGTGTCCACCATCTCCACCAGGACAGACATCCTGCGCCGGGACTCTGGGAACCGGAGAGCCTGTCAAACACGGGGACCAATCACGTGCATCAAGTCTCAGCACAAGGCTTGCGAATCTGTTGTCAGTTTTTTAAAACATGTTTTTTGACATCATTATCAAATGATAGGGGACTTGGGTTGTACACGTTTCTGAGTCTTGAATTCCATCCCTTAGGTTTGTATGACATTTATTTTAATAGCATGATGATTTTGTCACTGTGGCTTTGTAATGTGACATTAGTTATTCCGATAGTTTATCATTGTTCTGCCTAGTATTATTTGGACTAATGTTTTTTGTGCTTTCAAATAAAATTTAGAATTGAGGCTTGAAGATTTCAGAAGAGAATGTCACAAGAAGTTTAGCAAGAACTCTGTTAAACTTCTGGTAGCATTTAGTAATATATTCACTTGTAAAATAATGCCAATTAATTAACATGGGCTCCTTTCCGTCTTCAAGATTCTTTTAAACTTTCTTCATAGTTGTCTTGATGTTTTTGTTGAAGAGGACCTTTACTACATTGTCTGAGTGGGTGTGGTTGTTGTTGTTATTGTTATTGAATGCTTTGTGACTTCATTCCTTGTAGTTTGTTGGACATATAGAATGCTATTCATATTTTAAATGTTTTATACTCTGATAGCTTTGTATGTATATAATGTATTTAGTCATTGTGTCCCTCATTAATTTTTTTTGCCTCTCATTCCCACTGTGTCCCCCCCACACATATATCTCTTCTACCTTAATGATTCTTTTAGACGTGTAGCCAATTGAGTTTAATTATGCTTGATTGCATGTGCCTGGGTGGGAGTAATATTGACTAAGATGCACAGTACTTAATAGTTTATTTAGATTTTGAAAGCATCCCATTTCTCACTTGAATATGTTATTCTAACCCATATATCAAGTGGAATTTAAAGCTGCTAGTTTTGAAAGCAGCCAGAACAAGAAAAGGGTTTTCAACAGGCCTTGCTGCTATGTAGAATGTTCTGTCATTAGATATATTTATCCAACATATTCAATTTTGCGTGAATCCTCAGGGACAGGAATGCTGTCTGAAGTCTATGGCAGAATCCTTAAATGATTCCTAGCAGAGGCTCTTGATGTCTGTGAAAACACACACATACACACACAATATTAACAATCAAAAAACAAAACATGTACTAAAATGATTTTTAAAAAATGAAAGACATGAAAATAGAAATAGAACCACTAAGGAAAACCCTAAATGAGGTAAAACAGGAAATGGAAAATTTAGGAAGCCAAATATAGCCCTCCAAGGTAAGTTTCAACAACAGAGAGCTGCACATGGCAGGGAGAAACTCAGACAGCGAAAACAAGGTAGAAGAAGTGGCCACCTAAGTCAAAGAAGATGTCAAATAGAAAGACATCCAGAAAATGTTGGAAACTATAAAAAAAAACCAAATCTATGAGAAATAGGAACAAAGGAAGTAGGAAAAACCCAAGTAACAAGCACAGAAGGGGTTTTCAATAAAAACAAAGAAGAAATTTTCTGTAACCCAAAGAAGGGGATACCTATCAAAGTACAAAAAAGCGGGCTGGAGAGATGGCTCAGCCGTTAAAGGCTAGGCTCACAACCATAAATATAAAAGTACAAAAAAGCATACAGAACACCAAAAACACAGAACGAGAAAATAAGTCCTTCAAGTCATTTAATCAGAATACTAAACATAGAGAACAAAAAAAGACACTAAAAGATTAAAAGGGAAAAGACCAAGTAACACATAAAGGCAAACCTGTTGAAATAACACTAAATTTATCAGTTGAGACTTCAAAAGCCAGAAGAGCCTGGACAGATGTACACACTCTAGGAGACCACAGGTGTCAGCACATACAGCTATACCCAGCTAGACTTTAAATCATTACAGGATGAAACCAGATTTAAGCACTATCTATCTACAGATCCAGCTCTACAGAAGGCACTAGTAGAAGATGAATTAACTTTTAAATACCAACTGCTGGTGTGAAAGGGACAGATCTAACCTGACCTTCTCTATCCTTTGCTTCTCCTGCCAAAAACCATGTCACAGTTATGGCAAAGTTAGTATGAAAAAGCAGCCCTCCAGTCTTTTCTCAATATTATTGTTTAAGCACAATACAGAACACTAAACAAAAATTATACCATGACTACATTCCCAGACCTCAAGAGCACTACAAACATGCAGAGATCTTTTTTTCATTTTGTTTGTAATGTGGAACTAAACTTTGTTTCTATTATCTGTATATTTCAATTTGTTATGTAGACTTGCAATCTACCTTGGCTGAGGGGAAGGCATACACATTCTATAAGGCTATATCTGTCCAATTCTGCCTGAAAGAAACACACAAACATTCTTAAATAGCACATATCTGATAAGTACACAGTAAAACTTAGGAAAACTCAAAGGAAAATTGGCACAAACCTACCTTTTTACCTTTCTTATGATATATTAAAATAAAAACAAGCTTCAGATCTCTTTGCATGCAGTAATTTACATTCTCTGCATTTTTCAGTCACACCTGAATCCTCTTTTCTGATTTTTTTTTTTTTTTTTTTGCTACATCTGCTTTGTAATCATATGCCCAGCTGTGTTAGTCACAGGAATGGTGAAGTCCACACAATGATTTCACCTGTCAGTTAAACTCTGTAGATCACCTCTTTGAACACATGAGACATCTGTTCTTTGGTTAGGGCAATTCAGATGGTCTTTATTCATGATGAGAATTCCTGGGTTGAGACACTAATGGTCAAATTGAATCACTAGTATTTTTAATATCTCTGGTTTCGTGGTGGTTATTTCATCCACTCTGAATATGCTCTTGTCAGTCTTGGGCTAAGTTTCAGGCAAGGTAGACACAAACACCTACACATTCCTTGGTAGTATAGATATGATATCTACAGAGCCTTCACGGTTCTCGAACTAGCATATGCTCTCCATACAGACACAGAATCTGAGGTAGGGCTGTGGGACACACTAGCTGTCCAAATTGTAGTCATCCTGCCATAATTTTGCTGTCCCTGGAGATATTCTTTGTAGCAAACAGAGTATCTGTGAGTCTTAGAATTTTTGGAAAAGTCACATCCTATAAAACACAGCTTGGGCCTGGGCTCTATAGCCTATCTCCTGAGCCACATTTTTTTTAACTCTGTGGCCCAGATGCACTAGCTGAGCTTACACGTGATGCCAGGTGGGGGGCCAAGGCCTCCAGGTAGGGAGAGCCACCACCTGTAGGGGATTGGACTGGAGGTGGAGCCAATCCTGTACCCTGGGGGCCTCCTTTGTATTTAAGTAGCTCTTAGACAGCCAAGGAAAAAGGAGTACTGGCTTCAGCCTATAACCTGGAAACTACAATTTCAGGCAAGAATCAGACACCAGACAGGTACACAGGGCATGAGATCTAGCTGACTGATGCTGCAATAATATTTCAATAGTTTTGATATGGCTAACACTAGATTTCCTTCTCTAGGTTTTTTATACCTGTCCCTTGCTGTTTTCCCAACCATCCTGTGTTTGGAAATGGCTTCAGGTTCTCCATCCCCTGATCCCAGTCTAGATGGTGAATGGGAGGAGTGGAAGAAGAAATACGAGAAAAAGTACAGCCAGGTTGGTAACATAGCAGTCCAGAGGGGTCTCAGAAAGAAAGAACTTCCCTGTAAGGAGTCTGTGAACATGAAAATAGCAACAGAGAACAGCCATCACCAAAGAATTGCCTAAAGATATGTAGTACAAACTCAAGGTAACCAACATTTTTGATTACCTGGATGTGGAAAAAACATGATGTCCTGAGATTCCCTCTCCATGGATCCTTTTACCTGTCACTACACTTCGCTTAGCTTGTTTGGGAGTTAATAGGAAAGAAATATCTGTTGTATTTATTTCCAGGATGAAGAAAAACACAGAAGAATTGTGTGGGAGGAGAATAAGAAGAAAACTGAAGAGCACAATGCAGAATATGAGCAGGGCAAGGCCACCTTCTGCATAGGCCTCAATGAACATAGTGACTTGGCAAGTGACAAATGAATTTTCTGTACCTTTTTTTTTTTTTTTTTACATTTTTCTGGTATCTGTTGGTTTTCAATGTTTTATTTGTTTTTCCATAAAGAATAGTGATGAATTATGGGAAACGATGTCTTCCGCTTCAGATTCAATCTTGAAAGACCAGGAGCTACTCAACATACATCTTGATGATATCTTTGAATTTGGGATAGCATTTGGGGATTTGACAGAGGACAACAATTCAACACCTGAGAAGGATCAGGTATATCATTCCTACCCTCAACTACCCACAGGAAAAACAAAGAACTAAATTCTTTACTTATGTCAGCTGTGGGAAAGCACTCAGTTCACTGTTTGACAATGAGTTCAGTTCTGTGCATAGTGGCTAAAGTTGGTATTTGGTAATGGATGACAACCTCTTCTTTGTCATTGTGGATGTTCTGTTTCTTTGGTTAGATCATGGCTGGTAAACTTGAAGGGTAGAAGTTCCGAGGCGGATACTGTGCTAAAGCCTCTGTGCTGCACTTTCTAGTTAATCAACTTACGTTTTTCTTTCAGCCAGAGTAACATCTGGGACTTGAATAGCCAAGGAATGAAGAAATAACTGTGCCACTGCCTCAGCAGCATTCTGGTCCAAAATGTGAGCTGCTTGGTGGTGACTAGGGAAGACTAGGGAAGAGAAAAACCAGCAGGAGGCCCTCCATGATGATGGCAGCCTGTACTGTGAGAAATCCAACAGTCAAGACCTTGATGGTCCACACAGTTATGTGACCTCCATGCCACGTTCACACTAATAAAACCTTACCCAATATTTTATTACATTCTATAAAGTCCTTATGTTATTGATTCTCACAAGGACCTATAAATTTTCCTTTAATAAAAAGAACATACACCATATTGTTTTAAAAATAAAGCTTGGTTTTAAATATAGTATCTTCTCTATTTCTGGTTTTGTAAGTTTTTATTTAGTTAAGCAATCCTGCTTGGTGGTATACCTGACTGTGGAAATGGCTTTCTGGGAGGTCATGTCTGTGGCTCTTTTGAGTCTAGCGTCAGTCCATCCTTAGCTGAGCTTTGCTTCAGGGGTTTCCTCTTTTTAGCAATCATCTGAAAGTCTATTTGAAAATTTTTCCTGACTCCTTTCTCTTTGTATTTGACAATTTGACACAAATCTGCTCATATTTAATTTTTTATTCCTTGACTGTTTTATACAGACATAACTAGTTTAGTCATTTCTATTTCTCATTCTTTCTTACCTCCTGCCTGCCATTTAAACTGATTTTCTTCAACAAATATTTCTTCTGCCTTAATGGCTCTTGTCAGTGAGTGGCTCAGTGAGTTTAACTCCGATTGCTGGCAGCTGGGTGGGAAGTGCATTGACTAACACGTGAAGAGCTCAGTGGCCTATTTGGATTTGGAGAACAGCACATTTCCTCAGTTGAATGTGTTACTCTAACCTGTATAATAAGTGACCCTTAAAGCTGCTAGTTTTGCGCAGAGTCAGAACAAAACAGGAGTTTTGAATGTTTCCAGACTTCTGTGTAGACTTTTCTGTCACTTGATTTATGCAGCCAGCAGATTTGTTCAGACTTCAGAGTTCAATGGCGTTGTTTACAGTCTATGAGAAACTCCACAAGTGAACTCTGGGAAGATCTTTGGAAACTTGGAGCAAGGTTCTATGATTTTCTTTAGATAATTTATTTTATATGAAAAACAACTGAGTTTGTAATTGGACCTTCATGGAAACTGACTATTTGGCAATGAAATACCAAGTTACCACAAGATCTGAGCAGTACTTTGTGAAATGAGACTTATTTGACTCACTAGGCCATGATATTAGACATTCATAGATGTAATCTTTCATCATATAACTGAGAGATAATGTGGTTGAGCATGTTCTGGGAGAACTAGCAACTTTCATGAAGAAATTGTTCAAATGCCTATGGTTTCTATATCTGTAACAATGCCTTTATATCCCAAACACAGTAACTATGACCTCAAAAGATATGCTTTAGAAATGACTGAGAAAGAGGTCAGGGTGTGTCACTGATGGTTCTTCATATCAAGCAGAAACAACCCAGAGGGCTACATCTATATTATTAGAGCCACTTACTGGTATGGCCATGAAAGCATTGGTGAAAGAACATCCCCAGAGTGACCAGAACTCTGAACAAGGCACATGGTCATATATTTTGCTTGTAAGAAATGACCAAATGTTCAACTCTCTTTTACTTTGTGGGCCATAGTCAATTGTTTGGCTACATGTCAGAGACTTACTTAGAAATGAGAATGATTGGAAAATTGGTGAGAAAGACATTCAGAGGATAGGGAGTGGTTATAAGAGTTGTCAAGGCCAGTGAGGGGAAATCATTTTCTTCAGATCCAGACAATAGGACCACTAGTGCAGTTGGACCCTAACATTTAACTTGGGTGTAACAGATACCTGTGTAAGGGACCAGTAAGCAATGATAAAGAGACTGGAGGTGTAATTCTCCTTTTAGTGAGATAATCATTTCCTTTCTAGAATCTTCACCCCTTACTACAGCAGCTCATGGAGCTGAAGCTTACCTCAGAATAGTATGACTTGCCCTTCCCTTCTTTCTGCCAGTGTTTCAAGCATGCTTTCACTAATACTGTGTTTGAAGCTTGCCTCCCTGCCCTGAGGCTGCTTGTCCACCACATGACTGACCTCCATGTGGCCTGACTCACATGGCATGGCTTTCAGTCCTCTTCACCATCCTAGTCTTTCAGGAAGCTAATTGGTTATTTGTATAACACTGTAATCCTTCTGACATTATTATCAGTATTTGCCAAGATTTAAAGCTTCTTGACATATCTGGTTTCTCATAGTAGGGATGATGTGAAGCAGGTTGTCAGGTAGAGCTTATTAAAGGTTAACTTTGATCTATGGTGGTTGTAAGTGGTAGGGGTTGTTGAGAACAGCTAACTCATGCTAAGACAGCCATCATGAAAACTAACATTTAGGTTTCTGACAGAGCTGCTCATCATAAAACAAAGGAGGGCCTAATTAAAGGTTAATCCCTATTTGTTGGCAAAGATGGTGGCTGTCAGCTTCCATCTCTTAGACTTAACTTTTTTATTATATTTCTATTTTATTCCTATATTCCTATCTTTCTATTTCCTATTCCTGGACCCTTCAGTCTGAAGCAAGATTCAATACACTGATGCTACAATTCGCATGCAGTTTCTGTGTTGGCAGGGGCCATTTGCTGTTTGATGGGCAGGATGGCAGTTTCTGCTGAGAACTACACCCAGATCAAACTGTGTTTTCAATTGTTTCCTTCTTTTTCTCCTCCTCCTCCTCCTCCTCTTCTTTCTCCTCTCTTCCTCTGCCTCTTCTATCTCCTTCCTCTCCTCTTCTTCCTTCTCTTCTTCCTCTTTCTTCTTCCATACTCTCCAACACATTTCTAATGTGCAGGTTCTAAGGCATCATATAATCTAGAGAGGCCTTGAAACATCTTAAAACTGTAAGTCCTTCAGTGTCTCGCACATCTGAACTCATGGATAAGATATGCTCTTTACGTTTTTGTGTAGGAAACATGGAAAGAAAAATTATTCAGGTAGTTCAGCTGAACATCCAGAACTGTCTCATTTGGTTTGAAATCAAATGATAGATTGATAATTTTACATTTATATAGTAACGATGAGCAGTAAAAAAGTAAATCTAAGCTGCTTAGAAAGTCCTTTGGAATCTCAACACAAGGCAAGTGTTTTTAACATCAACTTTAAAAAAGAATCACCAACATTATGATGAATGCAATGTTGAAATACAGTTTGTAATGATAATATTTATAATTTAGACAATTAATTGTACATTTTGCTTAAAAGTGTTCTTGTAAATGTTGAAGAGGACATTAGCTTATTGAATTTTACTTCAGATTATCTCTTTTGCACAGGACAGTTTCACTTCATGAAAATAAATTATGATAATATTTGCCCATCACCATCCCTGAAAAGTTACATTTGTGAGGAAATGTGTTATAATGTTATTTGGAAGTGAGTAATAGAATGTCATCTTCCTCAACATAATCAAAGGCATTTATTGAATGAGTAAAGTTTCTGTCTAAGGTGAAGTGCTATAAATTTATAAAAGTATTTCTATGGAATAAAATTAAATATGAAATAGAAGCATTTTCATGAGCTTTCAAAGAGCTTTATATCTACTTTGGTGGTAAACACAGAAGTTTATTCTCTTTTAATAGAGCACCCATCCTTATTCTCAACATCACCCCCAACGATACTTTGAGGATCTTGCAGTTCATTTGCATTACATAGCTCATTGTAGGATGACTGCAGCTTGAGTTCTTTATTGGTTCTCTAATCTTGATCAGGGCCTTGTGAATCCTGTAAGTTCCAGGAACTTCATGAACCATACAGTTTTTATTTATATCTTGAATGTTGCAAGGCTTTTCAAGGATGTAGCTTTTATGTGTCATCACTAGTGTTGGAGTGGGCTTCTCACGGATGTAACTACCTTTATGTCACCCCAGCTTTTTAAATAATTCTTTATGCATCCTTCTCTGAAATGGTGTCATTAAACTTAATGCTTTACTAAGCTATGATTAGTAGAATGGTTTTTGTCTGGCTTTTGATGTATATTAAGTAGATTATGCACTTTTTTACATATATCAGTTAAAAAAAAAAAAAAACTAGCTGGTTCAGAAGTCGAAGCAGAATTTTAGGGCCTTCAACCCCTTCCTACATCTAGTCTTTCTATCACTAGCTCGACAAATTAAAATCTTGGATCATGAGGGCACCAAAATCAGTGCACTTTGATATCTGAAGTCAGTGGGGTTGAGGATCATGAGGGCACCAAAATCAGTGCACTTTGATATCTGATGTCAGAGGGGTTGAAGTCTGAAGGCTTTGCCAGTAACAATGCCTACATTTGATAAGAATGTCTGTTTACCTAATATAACATTGTAAAAATAAAATACAGGTGATCTAATGTTTAATAGAAAGTTATTCCATGATTTTCATTAACACACAGGTAGAAAAACTTTATTAAAGACCAGGGAAATAGGTAGAGGGGTTATTACTAGTAAGCCTAGGAGTGAGAAAAAGATTGCCCACAGAGCCTCATTGACACAGGTGGGGATGTTATAGCCCAGAAGCAGAGTACATGTATTATGTCAAGGCCTAATATACTCTCAATGCAAAATAAATCCTTCCTTTGGGCAGTACCCACATGTGATTCTATGAGGGGCTATTATGTAACTATGGGACCTAGATCTTATGTCTTTTATGGCTTATATATTCCTTTAGGAAGTAGTTCTTTGTAAGGTCTATGAAAATTAGTATATTTTTAAGCAAGAATTTTGCTATCTAAATAATAGAATATGAAGATTGTTAAAGATATATTTAAAATAATCTTAATTTCAAAATTTCTGAGAATTCCTAGAAATTCTGATTTATTTAATTCACTAAATCTGAAGGGCGGCACCAAGGGAATTTGAAAGTACTAAAATTAGCTTCTTTTTACTCTGCATTGTAATTCTAAAGTGAATTATGGTTGCTGAATAAACATACTTGTAAAAACTTAATGTTGTTGAAAGGACTCTGTTGTGTCATTCAGGATCTTGCTGAAGTCAGACCAGGTGAGCAGAGTTTACCAGTGCAGAAGGATTTTTATCAGATATGGAGGGCAGTATGCTAAACTGGCTTGTCTGGACTGTTGGCTCAAATGGAGTGACAGGAGGAAATACAGGCCAGAATTAGCACATGACTCAGAGGTCTGAATTGAGGAGGTATGAGCACTATTTTCCAAGTTTTGTATAACAGTTTCAGTGACTTGCCATCAGGAAATGTGTTCCTCTCTGACTTAAGTTCTTAAATTTCTTTTACTGTTTTTTGTGCATTTATAAGTTTCCTGGTATAAGTTTAGATTTTGTGTACATTGTATAATGTAGGGGAGACAAGTACCAAACCTACTTTTACCAGATATAGGGGGAGAAAACAACTGTTATAAAGCAATAAACAGACAGTAAAAACAGGCTGTTACCTTGGACTAGAACACTAACAGCCTTAGGCAGCAGGTAAATAGTGGGCTTGCTTTGGGACCCACTTTATCTCTTAATTCTCCTACATTTTCATGTTGTTAGAAGGCAACTACATTTCAAGAAGGCTGTGGTTCCAGACAAATGCTTAACACATAGAAAGAGGTAAGTGCATTCACACAGAAAAGGTAATGCTGAATAAAAAGGTTTGGGAGATTAAACCAATACTGACTAATGATTACTGTGTCCTTGGGATCTATGATGGTGATGTCATTCCCAATGCCAGGCAGCGTCAGAAGACTTGGTGTATCATCTGTTCCTTTTCCTATCTAGGGTTGACCTTCACCTTCTCATTCCTGATTGGTGATGGTCTTCTGGAGATGTCTTATGACATCTAACTGTGTCCTAGCCAACACTGAAGTCAATGTTCTCTGTCATCTGTACATATACAAGGTCCAGTCTTCATGTAGACATGATACACAGCCCTAGAGTATACTGACTCAGCCTATTCCAGGATATTTTAACCAAAACCACTTTTTCTAAAGTAAAATCAATGTTAGGCTAAAATTAAACACAGAATTATCTGGAAACTTTTTTATTTATAAACCCTCCAAATGCAATGTCAGGATTCAAGGTCTCAAGGATGATTCATGTTGCTTAACAGTAACAGCCTTCAAATTGTCCCACCTCATGAGCACTCAGGGGTGGGGCTTCCTAGGCAACGACCCAGCCTTTAAAGTCTAAGTGAGATGCAGGAAGACAGATCAGTGGAACCCAAGGACCTCTGAAACTCAAGTCTGTGGAAGGCACCTGAGGAGCAGCAAACATCCCAGGTGAGTTCTCAGGCCAGTGAAGGTAGATTGGAACTCATACTAGAGGACAGCCCTGGATAGACGATCCCTCAGGGATGACAACATCTCTTTAACTCCCCAGCCCCAGTGTACAGGAGCAGGGAAGAGTGGAAAAAGAAACAAGAGAAAACCAGATCCTCCAAGATCCTCACTCTATGCTAGTCCTACTCAGAAAAGCCAGGGCCTGGCCACAGAGACATTCAGAGTGTCCTGTGTTCACAAGTGCTGTGTCCTTCATTGGTTGGGTCAATAGACAGTATTATTATTATTATTTTGCCTGTGGTATGTCCCTGACCTGGCCCTTCATGGAATGTTGAGAGCCTGGTCTTGAGAGTGGCCTGTTCTTGTGCCTCACTTACACTGGTGTTTCTGACCTCCAGTTTCTTGGCCATGTTACTTCTTTCCATATTTTAAAAGTAAGTGTAAAGTTTGAAGGTACAGTCACAAGTATAGTTTTTGTTCCAGAAGAGAAGTTTAAAGACAGAGAATGTATCCCCTGTTCTGTTAATCTGGAAAGATGTGTTTTGTGTTCCCAAACTCCTGGAGTCACCTTTATCTGCACTTGGGGTCAGATGTCATGTTAGAAAATGTTTGTTAGGTGACCTCAGTACTACTGGTCTAAATATTAAGCTAATTACTTACCCTGGTTCTAATAGAAGAGCTGGAGACACCATGTCCTCAGTAAAGAGGACAGGTCTTGGCTGACAAGGACTATAAGGGCCAAAAAATTAAGAGTTCTCTATGACCACCATGTCATTATTGGCATGAGTTCCTAAGCTTTGGAACTGCCCACCTAGAATATTTACCTAACTACTTACTTCAAGCTCTGAACTTCTGAACCACAACAGACATCAATTTATTCTGGTTACAAAAGTTCACAGCATTTACACAATGAACAAAGACCAAAGAAACAAAGAAAAATTAAAATAGTAAGATTCAATATCAAGCATGATGTTGCAAGAGCAAGTTGTTGCATATTGGAAGAGGAAATTCTGATTAGCTATTTAACAAAACAGCAAGTACTTAAGGAAGACTTTGTCTTGTAGGCACAGACACTTAGCTGAAGTTAATCTGTAGTCCATTTTGAAGACAGTATGTCAATCCTCAAAGAATTTGTTGTTCCAGTTAAGTGTTTCCTGTTTCACGTTTTGAGGATCTTCTATAAAGGAGTATTTGATCCTAGATAAGGATTATTAAATTTTGGTATTTAAAACTGGGCAGTGGTGACACACACCTTTAATCCCAGCACTCTGGAGGCAGAGGCAGATAGATCTCTGTGAGTTAGAGGTCAGTCTAATCTACAAAGGAAGTTCAAAGATAGCCAGGGCTATACAAAGAAACCCTGTCTCAAAAAACCAAAAGAACAAAAACTGGTGTTTAATTGGCCAAAGCAGATGGGATTATTTTATATTCCTATTTAAATTTTGTTCCTTGATGTTTAGACCATGTAGATGGTCACAGATTGATACCAGATGTATTTAAAGCCTACTGAGACCTTTTAGATCTCACTCATAGTGACTTAGAAGGATCCCCTGAATCTTCTCTGTTTTTCTCCTCTGCTGTGAACTTTTAATGGCTAGGTCAGGGTCCTGCTGACCATGTGGCATCCATAGGGAGTACAGGGGATGTGTCAATTTACATTAGCTCTCTCCCTGCAAGAAATACTTTGGTTCCAGGGCTGGAGAGATGGCTCAGTGGTTGAGAGCACCCTCTGCTCTTCCAGAGGACCCGGGTTCGATTCCCAGCACCCACATGGCAGCTAACAACTGTCTGTAGTTCCAGTTCCAGGCAAACACCAAGGCAAATAAATAAATAAATAAATAAAAATAAAGTTTAAAAAAAAAAAAAGAAATACTTTGGTTCCAATAGAACAGATGGAGACACTGTGTCCTCAGTGAAGAAGACAGGTCTCAACTGACAAGGATAATAAGAGCCACAAGATTAAGCGTTCTCTCTGACGACCATGTTATTGTTGGTGTGGTTTCCTAAGCTTTGGAATTGCCCACCTAGAATAGCTTTACCAGTATTGAAATTTTAACTTTCATGTTACACTTAAATTTAGACAAAACTCAACAATTTTAAATGAATCTTGATATTGCTAAGACTATTTAATTAAATAGTTTTAAAAAACTAACAAAATTGTCAAAAATAACAAGTAATTATGTAGAGTATGCATTTTAGTTTTTTAAATCAAATTATGTATATGCTACTATGAGAAAACTCCATTTATTTAAATAAAAGTTTGATATAAGTGCATTAAATTTTGACATTAGAAATTTTAATAGCCTTCAATCATCTATCATTTGTAAATCTCATCTGCCTCACACATGACACATTTACTCAGACTTTGTCCCACCTGTCTTTAACCTTTCTTGGTATTCCTCTCATATTAGAGCATTCTTAGTGAAAAATCTTTATCATACAAAGTTCATTCTTATCTAAAACATTCTCTTTTTCTTTTCAATCTGTCAACCAGCTACAACCTCATTTTTTATGTCCTTGTTGACATGTCTCTTTCACCTACTGGCTGTTTTATTTTTATTTCATTTTTTATGGCTTGTATTTTATATCCTTTTCATCATTTTTAAAAGTTTAAGTTAAAATATAATTATATTATTTTCTCTTCTCTTTTCCCTTTCAATGTTCTTTCTCTCAGCACCTTCTTTGCCTCCCCTTACTCTTTCTCAAATTCATAGAATAGATACTTCCTGATTATTATTATCATGGTTACATATATTTTATACATATATAAATGCTACATTATGGGCCCATTTCATATTGCTTGTATATACATGATTTTAAAACTGAGCCTAAAATTCTGGGACTGATTGACTCTTGTGACCTCCACTGCACTGGTGGCTCTGGCATCCAGGAACTCAGCCATGGGACATCACTGAGGCAGAAAAATAAATTTTTTTCAGTCACATTCCAAGGTAAAGATAATAGGAACTAATACTATGAATGTCTACAGGAATGTTTCTGAAATACTTCTAAAGAAAATGTACCAAGACTTCTGGTACATTTGGCCTAAGGAAAAGATTTTTTGTGATCCCCAACTCTTGAGGTTGTATTTCTCCCTTGGGATTATATTCTGCACTAGTAAAATTTTGTTCATGTGACTTCATTATCACTGGCACAAAACCTGGTCCAACTATGTCTTATGTCTTTACTTTAAGTTTCTAAACCTTAAGGTACATCCACACCCTGTGATGACTTAAGATCATAGTGCACACACATTCTAATTCCTAGAGCCTGGCCAGTTGATTTTCATTTTAGTGGATAAACCAAATTCCCATGTCTACTTTAAGCTAACCAAGTCTGTAACCTTTTCCATAGTATAGTCTTTAAGACAATTCAAATTGTATTGCACCATTATGATTTTAATTTCTAGGTAGAAATAAGGCAGCTTTTCTGAAGCACTGGTGTAATTGGAATCTCATTGCTTCTCCTTCTCTAGGTATATGAGACATGATTGCTGTTCTCTTTCTAGCCATTCTCTGCTTAGTAGTCGACTCAACTTTTCCAACATCAGGTCTCAGTTTAGATGCTGAATGGCATGAATGGAAGACAAAACATGGGAAAACATACAACACGGTTAGTAACATGAAAATTTCCATAGATGATACTCCTAGCTTTGTGTATTTATGTATTTGTGTATTATGACCATATCATAGATTCTGGAATCCAGATCTATTCAAGCCTTAACCTAAAGATATGCATTGTGTGTACTATGTGACAAAAATCTCTGCTGCTCCTGGGTAGTATGGATAATGGCTTCCAGAAGAGTACAGCCATCTGAGTGAACTTAGGTTGGACTTGAGATAGAATGAAAGGTTACAACTTGTATTTTTTCCAGAATGAAGAAAGACTGAGGAGAACAGCATGGGAGGAGAATTTTAAAATGATTGAGCAGCACAATTGGGACTACCTTAAGGGGAAGCATGACTTCACCATGGCAATGAATGCCTTTGGTGACTTGGTGAGTGTGATTGACATGAATTATATAATGTAATATTTATTCCCTGTGGTTCTGTATAAATACTCTCAATCATTTGTTGACTTTTTTTGAAGACCAATAATGAATTCATAAAAATGATGACTGGCTTTCAAAATCAGAGGATCAAGAGGAAGCATATATTTTAGGATCATCTGTATCCCTCTGTCCCCAAATATGTGGATTGGAGAAAGCAAGGCTATGTGACTCCTGTGAAGAATCAGGTATGGCTGTGTGATGGTCTCAAATTTAACTACTCATGGGAAGCTATGAAACAAATGTCATCTTTGCTTTTTCATATTGTGGATCCCTATGCAGCTCACTTTTTTAATAAATATATTCCGATATATAAATTGTGCATGAATATCCATTATTAGACTTGTGAATAAATGACAGCTTTTTTTAATCCCTTAGGGTCATTGTGCCTCTAGTTGGGCTTTTAGTGCAACTGGAGCCCTAGAAGGACAAATGTTCAGGAAAACAGGGAGACTGGTCCCTCTGAGTGAGCAGAACCTACTGAACTGTATGGAATTTAATGTTACCCATGGATGCAGTGGTGGCTTCATGCAGGATGCTTTCCAGTATTTGCAGGACAATGGTAGTCTGGCACCTGAGGCATCCTACCCTTACAGAGGACAAGTAAGTAGAGTTTCTGAACTCTTGCTCTTGCAGCTCAGGCTGTGGAAATCAAGACAGTTGCAGGGCAATCTGCTCTGTTCAAACTCACAGTTATTGAGGGGAGGACAGTCTGTGTGAGCAAGGGATAGGGATTACAAGGAAAATTCTCACAATGATGGCTGGCTGGAGCTCTGGGGAGCTGTGGTGGAATGATCTCTGTACAATGTAAATAAATAACTGTTTGGACCCATGCAGGGCACCGTAGAAGTGGGTGGAGAATCAGAGGCAGCCAGGTAGGAAGAAGTGGTGGAGTTTACTAGTCGCCATCTGTCTCCCAAAGAAGAAGCATGTAGGAATTCAGGTGAGCCACGGGCTGCAAGCCACGTGGTGGGTAGATTCATAGAAATGAGTTGATTTTAAAAAAAAAAAGAGCTAGCTAGTAATGTGCTTAAGATATGGACCAAACAGTGTAAAATATATAAGCGCGTGATTCATTTCTTTTGGGGGGCAAAAGCTACAAACACACAGACCAGGCTCCACACCGCCGGTACCACACGCATGCCAGGTCACAAATCTCCAGACCCAAACAGGCCAAAAAAAACATACTACAACAGATGGCGCCCAACGTGGGGCACGAACACCCGCATAAAGCCTAAAAAAGTTTAAAACAGTTTTTTAAATTGCATATTTAAATTGATTTACGGTACAGAGACAGCGTGGTGTTCAGACAAAAATTTAAAAATGGTGCGTCCGCGACACACAGCTTAAACTCATATGTTTCACGACAAGATTGACACAAGTGTAATTGATTTAAGGTTTTTGATTATACTAAACAAAAAAAAAAAACAGTTTAAAAAAGTTTTTCTCATAACAACATTTCCTAAATTTGTGCTCTTTGCCGACAGCGACAAAGCAGCAGCAAGTTTCTCCGCCATAGTGAAACAGAGGGGCGGAGTCAGCAATTAAAGTGACACCGACCTTTTAAAAAGCTCTTTGAGTTAAAAAATGATTAAAAATTCTCAATAAGACAGATTTAGACTCTCAAAACCTCTAAACGAGATACAATGTATGTAAAATACGCATAAGCTTCAGAGAAAAAAAAAAGCCCTTAAAAAAAATAAAAATAAAAATAAAGACCACATAAAGATGACAAATAAACAAAAAGTCTAAATTATGTTTGTTGTGTATTCTTTTAATTTTTTAACTTTTAATGAGCTAATTACAAAAAGACAATTTTTTACTAAGGCTACTAAGTTAAACCAATACTTATATTTTAAAGATGTCTTGACTTTAAAATCTGTTTATAAAAATATGTTACTTAAAAAAAAGTTTCTACTTTTGTCTCCACAAAAAATCAAAACCTATAGATTGGTTCTAGACAAATGTGGTTCCATCTACCAAGGCCACCTAAATAAACATTCTCAGCTTCCAAAAAGCCAATTAAGATAATCCAGCTTCAAAACCTCATGAGATTGTCATCGTCCTTTGACACTTAAAGTTAATTGTTATGTTGTTTTTATTTTTCTACTCTTAATTAAGGTATGATGCTGATATACCTCATTTAAAATTATAATGTATAATTAAAAAATACAGATTAATAGTCATCTATGATAAACAAACTTATAGTCATGTTAGTTAAGTTTTTGTAAATATACAAAGATATATTTCAGTTAGATAGTCTTCAAACACTTCAAAGACATACAAAATATGACATTTAGGATATTTCAAAAACTTAGACTTTTCTAGACAGTGAGACAGTTCTGTTCCTGACAGCATCAATGTATTTCAAAAAAAAATAGACATTAAAAAAACTTCATATAAAATTTACTTTGTGACAACAGTTAGCCACCAGACAAAAAGCTATTCTAATATTGACTGCTTGATAATATGCTATATAAACTAGACATACAAGTTCCATAAAAAAGTGACCTCTAAATGTAGACAAAACAAGCCAAAATAGTCCTTCAAGTTCCTGCTTTACAAAAAACATTGCCAAACATTCTCCAAGACACAAAAAAAAACAACTAATAGACTGTGTCAAATTTCCTACGTCACTAAAAAGTTTGCCAGAGACTTTAGGCCTAATGGCTAAAGATAGATGCCCCAACGTTACAAAAAAACTTTAGATAACTGTCCAGACAGATAAATGTCATCTCTGTCATTTTCTAAACTTTAAAAGTTGCTTACACTTCCTGTTTATTTACATAATATTATTTCCTTCTGTAGTCTTTGATGTAGTTAAAAGTTTAATAATTATAAATATAGTTCTTTTTAGTTTAAAAGATATATTAAATATAAAACTTTAAACTCACAATAATAAAATAGATAATAAAATATTCTCTTTAATTTTAAAATACAAATAGACTAGATATTGTGACTATAATTCTTGCTTAAAAGCTGTTCTGTTGTATATAATTTTGCTATATAAAAATTAAAACCTTCCTTTTTAATTAGACAAAAAAGAAGAAATGTGGTGGAATGATCTCTGTACAATGTAAATAAATAACTGTTTGGACCCATGCAGGGCACCGTAGAAGTGGGTGGAGAATCAGAGGCAGCCAGGTAGGAAGAAGGGGTGGAGTTTACTAGTCGCCATCTGTCCCCCAAAGAAGAAGCATGTAGGAATTCAGGTGAGCCATGGGCTGCAAGCCACGTGGTGGGTAGATTCATAGAAATGAGTTGATTTTAAAAAAAAAAAAGAGCTAGCTAATAATGTGCTTAAGATATGGGCCAAACAATATAAAATATATAAGCGTATAATTCATTTCTTTTAAAAGACAAAAGCTACAAACACACAGACCAGGCTCCACACCACCGACACCACACACATGCCAGGTCACAAATCTCCAGACCCAAACAGGCCAAAAAAAACATACAACAGGGAGCTCACTGAATTAAGAACAGCTACTGGGGGTACATCGGGTACAGGAGCTAGGCCCTCCAAGGATAGGCCACTGACATGGGCAGTATGTGGAGCCTCGAGGGAAGGGATCAGACTGTGCTTCTGTGCATAGGCTGGCACTTCGGAGCCCATTCCCTTCAGAGAAACACCTAACCCTGTCTTGATATTAGGATGAGGAAATCAGACTTGCCTGGAGTGGATGCACCATGCTGAGCTGATCCACCTTGGGACTTTTGACCCTTTTAGAGAGGGGATGAGGAGATGAGGAGGAAGGAGGCTGAAGAGTGATTGGGAGGGATTGAGAGGAGGGAAAAGAGGGGGAGCAAGGGGATACATGGATAAAAAACACTTATAAATTTAAAGAATGCATGCATATATTTTGCTTTCATCAAATCTATACCATCCCTTTGCCTCTAATTTCTCTTCTGTCATCCCCAAGTAACTGTTCTTCCCAACTTCCTGGGCTATTTATTTTTTTAAACCCACTAAGCTCATATAATACTTGCCTGTGTTTACAGGACTACAGGGCCACTTGCTGGAGCCTAAGTAAACCCTCAGGGCCCACATCCCTAAAGGAATCTTACTCTTCTCCTACTGCAGCTATCAATTGCCAGTAGCTTTACAGATGGTGGGGGAACTGCATGATCCTCCCCACTGTTCATGCTGGTTTTTTGGCCGAGCAGATCTTGGGCAGTTCTTGTGTCTATGGTCACAACCCTGTGATTTCATGTGTGCAATGTCCCTGTCATTACAGATGTTCACTGTCCCTGGATTTTGCCATCTTTTAAATTGACCACACACATACTTCTGCAATGATACCAGAGCCTGAGCTAGCATCTACATATGAGAGAGAACCTAATATAGTTGTCTTTCTAGGTCCAGGTTACCTCACTCAGAATTTCCAATTCTAACTACTAGCTTAGGAACTTTATAATTTTATTTTTCTTTATAACTGCATGCGTTCCATTGTGTATATATACCAAGTATTCATTATCTATAGATTGATGGATATCTATTCTTTTTCTATATTCTAGCTATTATTGATAAAGTAGCAATGAGCATGGGTAGGCAGGTAATTAATGCTAAGACATAGACCCCCATGTGTTGTGAATAGATCTTTGATTTTGTTTAGGCCAGAGGTTAGACTTGTTTGAGATGGCTTTTACCCACCCCCAATGACTTAGACCATTCTCTCCCCTAATAAATGTTAACCTATCATATAATATATCATATTTAAATAATTCCAACCATACCCATGGCTCTATGTCTAAAAGTGCTATATCTGAATCATAAGTTAAATTCATCTCCAGTTGTTTGAGGAAACTGCACTCTGATTTCCATAATGTATGAGTTCCCTAATGCTACACTAATCAGCACTCCCACAAACAGTGAATAAGTATTCCCCTTTATCCACATTTGTACCGTCATTTTTAGTCATTTCTAATCAGCTAATGTCTTAGCTGATTAAAATACCTTAGCTGATTAGCTATCTAATAGCTAATATCTTAGATATTCTGGCCAGAGTAAGATGACATTTCAAAGCTGTTTTTAATTTATATTTACTTGATGACTAAGGATGTTGAATATTTTTAAAATCATTTCTTGGCTATCTTATTCTTTCTTTTGAGAACTCTGATTAGTTCTAATCCCTTCTAAATTAATTAGGTATTTGTTTTCATGATGTTTAAGTTTTTGTTTTTAATCTTTGTGTGTTCCGGTTGTTACTCATCTGTCAGATTATAACTGGTTTTTATTCATTTATTTTTTTTAGTTCTTGTGCTGCCTCTTTATTTGAATGATGTTTTGAAGGGTTCTAGTTCCCTGAGGTCCAATGTGTGTCCATTATTGTCTTTTCTTCTCAAGACTAGATGGTGTGAGGCGGGGCTGAAGAAATGGCTCAGCAGTTAGGAGCACTAGCTGCTCTTCCTAAGGACTCAGGTTGATTCCTACCGCCACATGGCAGCTCGTAGCCACCATAAATCTGAGCTCACACGCTCTCTGCAGGCATCAACCACACATATGGTGCACAGACAAACGTGGACAAAACTAGCAAATGGATAAAGTAGCAAAGTTTAAAAATCTTTAACAAGAATAGAAAAAGTCATGGTATCACATTTACTCATTGAACTTTCTTTTTTTTAATTAATTAATTTTTTTAAAGGTCCTTTTTTCCATGTATCCCCCTCCTCACCCATCCATCCCTGTTCCCAATCCCTCCCAGTCTGCCTTCAGCCTTCCCCCATCACACCCTCCCCAAAAAGGGCAGAAAGTCCCAAAGTGGGTCAGCTCAGCATGGCACATCCACTCCAGGCAGGTCTGATTTCCTCATCCCAGTATCAAGGACGGGTTAGGCACTCCTCTGCAGGGAATGGGCTCCAAGATACCAGCCCATTTACAGGGACACAGTCTGATCCCACCCCTCGAGGCTCTACACATTGCCCATGCCAATCAACAGTTGCCTACCCTTGAAGAGCCTAGCTCTTTTTCCTATGGTTCCCCTAGGGCTGTTTTGTTATAAGACAAAATTCACTTACACAGTTTTTTTAAAAAAAAAAAAAACTTTAAAAATATTTGTGATATTATTTAAAAATTCCAAGTATAAGCATAGAAGGAAAACTATTACTTTATTATATGTTATAGAAATCTGGAGGTCATTATTTTCCCAAAGCACAAGGTACAGGGGTGAGTCTTGTGGGGGCACACTAGATATACAATTATACTTTGTCCCAGATTAGTTTTTATTTTCCTCTGAAATCTGTAATTTTTCCCATGTAAAATTTATTAAAGACATCTGTTCGTTCTACTTTATGAAGATAGTGATTCACAATCCCATGCATTTGACAATATTTTTCACCAACTTTTAAAATGTTTTTTGTTTGGTTTGGTTCTGAGACAGCATCATACTGTGCTGCTTTGACTAGCAATGAACTTAATTTATTCACTACCCAGGCTGGCTATGAACTCACAGAGCTCTCTGCCTGCCCTTTTTTGCCAACAGTATAGTCTGAGAAACTCATTCTAAGTCTGACCCTTGGCACACAAAATTATTTGTATAGAAGCCATTTTCACATCAAGTGTTTGAGAATATACATTTCTCAAGTGGCATGAGCTTTTTGTTTATTTCCCTATCTTTTTCTACCCTTATTTTCCTGTCTTTTTCCTTCTGATGATCAATTAACAAAACCTTTTATTCCCTGAAAACACAGTTTAATGATTGTATAGTATCTTTGTATTTGGTTACCGCTAATACAAACTCAGCACAAGAGGTACTCAGGATTCTTAGAGCTCTTGCATGCTCCTTGGGTCCCCAGCATTCCTTGTAAAAATTCTCATTGCAGACTTAGAGTCTTGTTTTATGGACCAAGCTTTCCTATCTGTGGCAGCCTTTGCCTTCCAAGAGCTAGGATTAAAAGGCTCATAAAATGTTTTCTTGCAAATATTCAGTAGAAAGGAGTGGATCTCATAACACCTACCACGCCCGTGAGTGCTTTCTTTTTCCTACTCCAAATGAAAGATCACTTGCATTTGTATTACAGTAATTAAGTTCTCATGGGTTACAAATTATTCATGGAATAAGATATTAATGATGCCTTGCTAATAGAGAGTGGATTTGTAACAGCAGCAGGCAGAGAGCTGCAAAGGTAGTACCCATAAACTACTGTGATCCCAGAATCCTGTCGATGGACAATGAAACACAATCCCTAGGCCCAAAGAGTTGAGCTCTTTGGCCAGCATTTATTACAAATAAAAAGGAAAATCAGCTCTGAGACTGGAGGAATTCCACGAGGATATCCTACGTGAGTGTTGAGGGCTGTGTTTCTAAATGGTTACAGAGTGAAGAGGGTAACCTTGTTTATGAAGTAGAAGGAAAACTGTAGTCACAGGGGCAGACATGTGCTAGACACCGAAACTCTGTCATGAGCTAGTACAGTTTTCTAAAGGCCACTGAGACAGAAACTCTGACTCACACAGCATCTGTCAGTTTATCCAGGTGACTGAAGTTCCAAAATGATTACTGAACATTCCATAACTACCTAACTTCCCTGACTCCTATCATAAGTCCTGATGCAGCAACAATTGCAACAAATTATCTATAACCATTTGCTAACAGGACAGCATGGAATTGTTCTAGTTGAAACTAATTAATTGTGTTTAGATACCTGCAATTCTCCAGTATGAGTTCTATAACAAGTTTTAAGGTTTAATTAACTTCAGACCAAAGAGCATACCACACTCTTTGAAATTGTAGGTTGTCACTCCACTGAATTATCTTATGTGTCCAAAGATTAGAATGTCAAGTAAATGATTTATCACATTCCTTACATTGGTAAGATTTCTTTCCTGAATAGATCCCATAAGGAGTTTTAAGGTGTGACTCACACTTAAGAAACTTGTCACATTCTTTACATTTCTACAGTTTCTCTCCAGGATGAAGCATTTTCCACACTTCCTCCATTTGTGTGATTTCTCTCCACTACGGATTCTTTGAAGCAGAAGTTTGTGTGTAAAGTCACAAAACTCATCACATTTTTAATGTGTGTACTTTTTTATTTCCAGTGTGCATTCTTGGATTCTGACCAACGATGGCATGCAAATTTAAACATTTTTCATGGTCTTTATATTTCAAAGTTCCTTTTCAGTGCATATGCTTTTATATCTATTAGAGTTTGAGGATTCAGCAAAGGTATTCTTTGGTTAATACATCTATATTTGTTACAGATTTCTATACTTGTTTTATAAAGTGCATGATTGGAGGATTCATAAAACACTTTGCTGACTTCATTCCATTTATTACTTCTTGAATACTCACATGCTAATGGATGATGCTAATGTGCTTTCAATCTTAATTCAAGATCTTCTCATATTTAATTACATAGCTAGACTGTAATTCTCCAACATCGCATGGCTACAAGCCCACTGAGCAGAAGAAGCCATACCTTCCCACTACTCCTGGGAGAAATTGTCAGCCACATCCTCCACATCAACAGACCCTGGGACATGTTTTCCTGAGAAGCAGCCATTTCTCCTGTTACTCCTCTCTGACTCTATCTCAGGAAAGAGAACCAACCTCTTTTTTTAACTGGTACATCTGCTACTGCCTCTTTCTCTTCACCTCCTGGGGCTTTCTGTTAGCACAGGTAAGCAGAGCAGGCCTGGCTAATCAGTGTGAGACTTGGGGTCTGACTGTTGTTCCCACAGTGCTACTCCAAATGGTGACTTTCCTCTACAGTGAGTTTTAAGTCCCTGTGAGATCCCTGGCCCATTTCCTCTGTCAGCAACTTTTCTAAATTGTTGGTCTTAATGCCTTCTGCTACTAGGATCCCTGTTCAGAAAGTCATTTCCTAAGTGTCTAAATCTTTCCTTATTTTCTCCTCTAACAAATTTGGGCTATCAGGTCTCAGGTTGAGTTCCTTCGTCCCTTTGGAGATGAGGTTTGTGCAGGGTAAAAGATCTTATTCAATTCTTTTATGACTATCTAGTCTGATCAGAATCACTTGCTGAAGATTCTGTCTCTTTCCCAACTGGTATTGTTGGCTTCTTTGGGTAAGAAAGTAGGGTTCTGGGGCTGGAGAGATGGCTCAGCGGTTAAGAGCACCCTCTGCTCTTCCAGAGGACCCGGGTTCGATTCTCAGCACCCACATGGCAGCTAACAACTGTCTGTATTCCAAACCAAGGCAAATAAATAAATAAAATAAAGTTTTTTTAAAAAAAAAAAAAAAAAAAAAAAAAAGAAAGTAGGGTTCTGTGTGCTCTGGTCCATTGTATATGTGTGTTTGGGTGCCACTACCATGCCACTTTCCTTACTCTGTGATGAGATTTAAGTAAAAAATGATAAGAGCTCCAACTGTGTTTTTATTGCTCAAAATTGTTGTGGCTGTCATGTTTTGTTTGTCTGCTTTGGTGTGTGTGTGTGTGTGTGTGTGTGTGTGTGTGTGTGTGTGCTTCCACAGAAATTTTAAGATTTTTTTTTATTTCAATTTCTGTGTAGAATTGCACTGTAGTTTTGATAAGGATTGCAAGGAGTCTCTAGAATACTTTTGACGGAAGGGCCATTTTCACAATGTTACCCTACCTGTCCAGGAACATCGTGGCTGGTTGTGTTTGTCCATCTTCTTCTGTTCTCTTCAATCTTAAACTTTCATCATATAAATCTTCACTCAATTGGTGAATGCTATTGTTTTTCTCACTTTTTTCTCACTGTGTTTGGTGTTGGTATACAGGTGGAATATAAACTAGAACACACTGATATTTGTGTTCTGGTTTTTTATCTTGATATATTGCTAAATGTGTTTATCAGCTATAGAGATTCTCTGGTAGAGTCTTCACAGACTTATATGTTTAGAATCACAACATCTGGAAGTGAGGCTGTGTTGCAGGGTTCCATGTCCTTGTCTATTTGTTTTCTCTTCATCTTCTCTTGTCTTGTTACACTAGTTGAGATTTCAATTAAATTAATTGGGAAATATTAACAGAACTAAAAAGCCTTTAGTCAAATTAACTAAGTTAAAGGGGGGAAAAAACACAATTATTAAAACTAGGTATGGAAAGGGAGATAATAAAGTAGACACTGGGAAAATTCAGTGGGTCAAAGGATATACATTAAAATTTTTATATTCTTCTGAACTGTTAAATATAAAAGAAATGGGTGGGCTTCTGGATGCATGTGACCTATCAAAGTTAAATCAAGATGAAGTAAATAATACATGTGAACCCACAACAACTGACATTAATTTTGTAATTTAAAATTTCTTAGCTATAAAGGAACCCAGGGTCATAATGGATTCAGTACAAAATTTTACTATTCCTTCCACAAAGAACTAACACCACGTGTCCTCAGATTACTCTATAAAGTAAAATGGAAGAAACACTTCCAATTATTTTATGAGCCAACAGTACCTCAATACCAAAAACAAAGACTAAAGCAAGAAGGAGAAATATAAGCTAATCTCCCTAATCAATTTAGAAACAAAAATTCTCAGCACAATTCTGGCAAACAAAATTCTTATATATTACTAATTCATTTTTTATGAATAAAGTCATATTTTTTATCCACGTATATCCTTGTTATGCTCTCTTCCCCCTCCCACCCCTTCCAGTCACTCTCTCTTCTCCACATTTCTTTATCTCCTCCACAGCAAGGGCAGGAGGTCCCAAGGTCCCAATATGGCTCAGTTCAGCATCCACTCCTGGCAGATCCAGTTTCCTCACCCCAATATCAAGACTGGGTCAGGTATTCCTCTGTGGGCAGTGGAATCTAACGTGCCAGTCCAAGGTGTTTCAGATCCCAAGCTGTTCAGTGGTTGTAGTTTGAAGCTTGAACATGCTTTGCATTTTCCTTTCTTGTTTAGAGTCCACTAATGAGTGAGTACATCCCCTGCTTATCTTTCTGGGTTTGTGATACCTTACTCAGGAGGATAGTCTCCAAATCTATCCATTTGCCTGCAAATTTTAGGATATCATTTTTTCTTACTGCTGAGTAGTACTCTATTGTGTAGATGTACCACAGGTTGTTAATCCATTCTTCAGCTGAGGGGCATTTAGGTTGTTTCCAGGTTCTTACTGTTATGAATAATGCTGCTATGAACATAGTTGAGCTAATGCCTTTGGAGTATGAATATGCGTCTTTAGGGTATATGCCAGAAGTGGTATTGCTGGATCCTTGGGGAGACTGATTCCCAGTTTTCTGAGAAACTGCCATATTGCATTCCAGAGTGGCTGAACAAGCTTATACTCCCACCAACAATGGAGGAGTGTTTCCCTTGCTCTGCACCCTCTTCAGCATAGGCTGTCACCAGTGTCTTTTATCTTAGCCAATCTGACAGGTTTCAGGTGGTATCTCAAAGTTCTTTGTTTTGCATTTTTCTGATGGCTAAAGAAGTTGAGCACTTTTCAAGTGCCTTTCAGCCATTCGTAATTCTTCTGCTGAGAACTCCCTTTTTAGTTCTGAACCCCATTTTTTGATTGGGTTATTCAAGGATTTGGGGAGAGAAGACATCTTTGTCTAGTGCCTGATTTTAGTGGGATGGCTTTGAGTTTCTCTCCATTAAGTTTGATGTTGGCTGTTGATGTCTTGTAAATCGCCTTTATTATATTGAGATGTTTTCCCTGTAATCCTGATCTCTCCAGGACTTTTATCGTAAAGGAGTGTTGGATTTTGCCAAAGGCTTTTTCAGCATCTAATGATATGATCATGTGCTTTGTTTCAATTTGTTTATTTCCAAAAAAGGAAAAAGCAAAGCAGTTTATCAATCAGTATGGATGGATGATGTTTACAGTTTTTCATATGTTGAACCATCCCTGCAGTTCTGGAATGAAGCCTACTTGATCATGGTGGATGATTTTATATATATATATATATATATATATATATATATATATATATATATATATATTGTTGTATACGGTTTGCCAAAATTTTGTTGAGAATTTTAGCATCAATATTCATGATGGAAATTGGGCTGTAATTCTCCTTCTTTGTTGTGTCTTTGAGTGGCTTGGGTATTAGGGTAATTGTGGCATCATAAAAGGAATATGGCAATATTCCTTCAGTTTCTACTGTGTGAAATAGTTTGAGGAGTAATGGTAGTAATTCTTCTTTCAATGTCTGATAGAATTCTGCACTGATGCCATCTGGACCTGGGCTTTTTTTCCTTGGGAGGCTTTTAATGACATCTTCAATTCCTTTAGGGTTATAAGTCTGTTTAGGTAATTAATCTGGTCTTCATTGAATTTTGGTAAATGATACCTGTCCAAAAAGCTGTCCATTTCTTCTAGGTTTTCCATTTTTGTGGAATATAGATTTTCAATGTATGTCCTGATAATTCACTGGATTTCCTGGAGGTCTGTTGTTATGTCCCCTTTTTTCATTTCTGATTTTGTTGATTTGGATACTCTTTCTCTGCTTTTTGGTTAGTTTGGATAAGGGTTTATCTATCTTGTTGACTTTCTGAAAGAATCAACTCTTTGATTCACTGATTCTTTGTATTGTTCTTTTTTGTTTCAATGGTATTGATTTCATTTCTAAGTTTGATTATTTCCCGCATCTACTCCTTCTAGGTGAGTTTGCTTCTAATTGTTCTAAGACTTTCAGCTGTACTATTAGTTCTCTAGTGTGGGATTTCTCTAGGCTTTTCATATAGGCATCTAGTGCTATGAATTTTACTCTTAAGATTGCTTTCATTGGATACATTGTGGATTCATTTTCATTAAATTCTAGGAAGACTTTGATTTCTTTCTTAATTTCTTCCTTGACCCAGAGGTGGTTCAGCTGAGTGATGTTTAGTTTCCATGAATCGGTTGTCTTTCTGTGATTTTTGATATTGTTGAACTCTTACTTTAGGCCCTGGTGGTCTGATATAATACAAAAGATCATTTCTATTTTTTTATATCTATTGATATTTACTTTATAACCAATTATGTGGTCAATTTTAGAGAAAATTTTATGAGGTGCTGAGAAATATATATATTCCTTTGCATTTGGGTGGAAGCTTCTGTAAATATCTATTAAATTCATTTGCATCATAACCTCTGTTAGACTCCTTATTTCTCTGATGAGTCTCTGTCTGGTTGACCTATCCAGGGGTGAAAGTGGGGTATTGAAGTCTCCCACTATTAGGGTATGAGAAGTGATGTGGGATTTGAGCTTTAGCAGTGTTTCTTTTACATAGAGAGGTGCCCTTATATTAGGAACATAAATACTCATGATTGAAATCTCCTCTTGACCAATTTTTCCTGCAATGAATAAGTAATGACCATGCTGGTCCCTTTTAATTGCTTTTAGCTAAAGTCAACTTTGTTAGATATTAGGATGGTGACAGCAGCTTGTTTCTTACGGCCATTTGATTGGAAAATCTTTTCCCAACCCTTTATTCTGAGCCTGTGTCCATCTTTGTGGTTGAGGTGTGTTTCTTGTATGCAACAGAAGGATGCCTTCTGTTTTTGTATCCATCTTGTTAGTGTGTGTCTTTATAGGTGAGTTGAGTCCATTGATATTAAAAAATATTAGTGATCACTGATTGATGTTTCCTGCTATTCTTGGTGGTAGATTGTATGTATTTCCTTTCTCTGGGCTTTACTTCTGTGGGATTATTGATTGTTTGTGGTTTCATGGGTATAGCTGGGATCCTTAGGTTGGAGTTTTCCCTCTAATGCTTTCTGGAGGGCTGGAATGGTAGATAGGTATTGTTTCAGTCTGACTTTGTCATGAAATATCTTGTTTACTCTATCTATAGTGATTGATAATTTTGTTGGATATAGTAGTCTAGTTTGGCAGCCATGCTGTTTTAGCGTCTGTATAACTTCTGACCAAGCTCTTCTAGTTTTCATCATTTCCATTGAATAGTCAGATGTGATTCTGATGGGTCTGCCTTTATAGGTAAGTTGTCCCTTTTCTTTTGCAGCTGTTAAAATTTTTTCTTTGTTCTATATGTTTTGTGGCTTGATTATTATGTGGCACACTGATTTTTTTGGGGGGTCAAATCTATTTGGTATTCTGTAAGCTTCTTGTATCTTTATAGGCATTTCCTTCTTTAAGTTAGGAAAGTTTTCTGCTATGATTTTATTGAATACATTGTCTGTGCCTTTGAGCTGGTATTCTTCTCCTTCTTCTATTCCTATTATTTTCAGGTTAGATCTTTTCATGGTGTCCCAGATTTCCTGAACTTTTGTGTTATTGCTTTCTTGGTTTTAGTATTTTCTTTGAATGATGTAACTATTTCTGCTACTGAGTCTTCCACTCCAGAGATTCTCTCTTCCATCTCTTGGATTCTGTTAGTTTTGCTTGTATCTGTAGTTCCAGTTCTTTTCTTCAGATTTTCTATTTTTATCTTTGCCTCATTTTGTGCCTTTTTTTAATGCTTCTATTTCAGTTTTTAGTTCCTGGAATGTTTCTTTCATTTTTTGGTTTACCTTTTCTTTCAAGGATTTGTTCATCTCTTCTAATTTTTTGTTTGTATTTTCTTCTATTTCTTTAAGGGAATTTTTTATATCTTCTTTGAAGGCTTCAATAATCTTCATAAAGTTGTTTTTGCTGTTGTTTCCTTCTGTTTCCTCTTCATTGCTCTGTTCAGATCTTGTAATTGTAGAACCACCAGTTTCTTCTGGTGTTGCCTTATTGTTCTTTATATTGTTATATATTTTTGCACTAGCATCTGCCCATGGCTTCAGTGGTTCATGATTAGGCAGCTCCTAGTCAGTTGTGTCAAGAAGATTTGTGTGTGTCCTGTCTCCTCTGAGTAAGTAGTCTGCTTGATCTCTGACTCTGCTCTGGACAGGGGTCTGAATTTCAAATCCTTAGTCCTTCTCTGATGACGCAGTTGGAGGCGGGGCCCAGCCATGCAAAGTCCCCTCTTTTAGGTTTGGCTGAAGGAGTCCCTCACAGCCAAACCCTAGCTTCTGTCTGCTAGGGAGAGCTGAGATCAGACTCTAGGGATTGACCCTGGTCCCAGGGAGGGACTATCCTGACGGGTGGCCCAGTGCTGGAATCTGCTCACCTCTAGATGGGGTCTGGATTTCAAAGGCCGCAAACTAAATTCTAAAACACATCCAAATGATCATACATCAAAATTTAGTCAGCTTCGGCCCACATACTCAGGGTTTGCACATATATTTAAATTAACAACTGTAATTCACCACATAAATTGAAGAACAGAAACCACATAATCATCTCATTAAATTCAGTAAAGATCTGTAATGAAATTTAACAGTGCTTCATGATAAGATTTTATAGAATCTATGGATACAGGGGATATAGCTCAACATAATAAAGGCAATGTACTATAAGCCCATAGTGAACATCATGATAGATGAAGAGAACCTCAAATCATTTCTCTGACATTCTCATTAAAATAGGAGAATCTATCTATAAACCATCACTGTTGTCATGACAGTATCGCGGTAAAAACCCGCCCTGAGATATGTTTATAAACAGTGTTTATTTGGAGAAAATAGCTTACAAAACAGAGCCGGTTTTAGGAGAAGATGACAGGATGAAGTTGCAGTGTGCCGGAGCCTTTCTAAGGAAGATTCTTCATCCCCACGCCGTACGTCCGAACTCCCGGGCAGCTGGAGAGAACTGCGCACTCGGTCGGGGAACTCTCGTGAAAGAATGACGACTTCCTGTCCTGGTCCCCTCCCTCGAAGGTCTACTTCCGGAATCCTTTTCAGTTAACCACGCCCAGCTCGTCTCCATTCCTATGACGTGATCGTTCACATATACAGTTCCTGATTTCCCGCTACATCTCCCCGTTTTGTCTAAATAGGAAGGTTCTAAACTAGGTATAAAACTACATACTATAGGGATC
>PVIH01013556.1:8579-25984 GCA_004025045.1 Sigmodon hispidus
CCTGCCCAGGGAGGGGATGGGGAGTTGCAGAGAAGAAAAATGACCAGATGTGTTGGGAGGGGGAAGAGACCTTGAATAAGGATATACAGGGATGGAAAAAAAAATTCAGAGGGAAAGCTGAACACAAAGAAAATATATGTGTAGCAATCTTATTTGTATTTCCACCCTTGATAAGCCATGCTTATGATTCTTATCCTCTATATAGTTATTGTTAAATCTTCCGCATTTTAAATTCTTTTTACTGTTTTTTTTGATAAATACAAAATAAAGAAGGAAAAAAAAAGAAAAAAAAAAAAAAAGAAGATGGATGACCTTCCACTATTTGTCTTCTCAAAAATGCAGAGATTCAGAGGTTAAACCCCTCGTTTCATATATTCTTTTATTTTTTTAAGATAGGCTTAAGTTTTTTCAAAGAAAAAAAATTATTGGATAAAGTTGAGTGAAAAAATTTAAATAAACTTTTAGAACTGATAAATGTCTTTGTCTTCTGCGATATTCAAAACTTCTGGTGTCTAGCTTTTGGAATTGGATTGAGCAGCAGAAGCTGGCGTTGGTGTTCTACATCTTAATCTCTGATTCATTTCCTTGCCACCTTTCAAGTGAAAGATTAAAAATAAATTTTGAATGTTTGTTCCAATAAGTAAATCACATTTGTATTTTACATCTTAAGGCCATTAAATCTGCACTCTAGTTTTGTTCAGATTTATTTGTTTGAAAAGAATGAATCAGGGAAAGTAGATAGAAATTAATGAATATTGAACAGTTCTACAGGACATTTGAAAAGTACCCTTACAGAAAAATGTCACTAATTAGTCATATTAATTAATTGAAAAACTCCCATGCACCTTAAGGAATAGTCACTCATCAAATACTGTGTCCAAGTTTAATAAAATGCTAACAACTATAAAATTTAGCAGTTTTTATAAATTTTTAATTTACTTCAAAGCATGAGTTTTTATTATACTTATTTTTTTAATTTTTAAAATGGTTGTAAATTTAATACTATTAATTAATTGATATTTTATAATCTAAATTTTCAAAGAATCTATAGTAGAATAATTGTGCACCCATTAGTTGCATAATGTAAGAACATAATACTTCCATCTGATATTGTTTCACTTATTAAGTGAAATTTTGATGTATTTTCATCCAAAAATATCATATAAATTTAAATCTATCATTAATATTTATATATGAAAATAGATAATTGAGAGTAGAGTACGAGGTGAATGGATTCCAGCTCCTAGGATGCCTGTCCTAAGAATTTCTCTCCAGGATTGGGGTCACACCCAAAGGTCTGATATCAGACAACTGTGAGCAGAAAGGCCCTAGGCTTTAGCTGTGAGGGTCTACTTCAGTGTCTCCTAAAAGAAAAGACCTTGCTCAACAAGGTCTTGTCTCTAACACAAACTGATTCATCAGACAAGTACTGAGACCTTTGAAACTCAGCCCCCTGTTCAGAGCAGGGTCAGAGATTGAAGAGACTCCTTGCTCAAGCAGACAGGAGACACACAAGCCCTCTAGCCACAATGATTAGGAGCTGTCTAATTGTGAACTACTGAAGCCATGAAGAGAAGCCAGTACAAGAATACATATAACAATATAAAGAACAACATGGCAACACCAGAAGAAACTGGTGGTTCTACAACTACAAGACCTGAACAGAGCAATGAAGAAGAAACAGAAGGAAACTACACCAAAAACACCTTTATGAATATTAATGAAGCCTTCAAAGAAGATATTAAAAATTCCCTTAAGGAAATATAGAAGAAAGAACACACAAAATATTGGAAGAGATGAGTAAATCCTAGAAAGAAAATCAAGAAAAGGAAAATGAAAAAATGAAAGAAACATTCCAGGAACTAAAAATTGAAATAGAAGCAATAAAAAAGGCACAAAATGAGGCAAAGGGGAAAATAGAAAATTGTGAAGAAAGCAGTTGGAACTACAGATACAAGCATAACCAATAGAATCCAGGAGATGAAATAGAGAATCTCTAGAGTGGAAAAATTGATAGCACAAATAGATACATCAGTCATTGACAACACAAAAACCAAAAAAGCCATAACACAAAACTTTCAGTAAATTTGGAACACCAAGAAAAAAAATCTAACTAGAGAATAATAGGAATAGAAGAAGGAGTGTACCAGCTTAAAGGCATAATAACATATTCAATAAAATCATAGAAGTAAACACTCCCAACCTAAAGAAGGAAATGTCCATAAAAGTACAAGAAGCTTACAGAACACCAAATAGATTTGACCCCCCCCAAAAGTCTACTTACCACATAATAATCAAGCCACAAAACATACAGAACAAAGACAAATTTAACAGCTGTGAAAGAAAAAGGCCAACTTACCTATAAAGGCAGATCCATCAGAATCACACCTAACTATCCAAAGGAAACAGCGAAAGCAAAAAGTTCTTGGTCAGAAGTTATGCAGACACTAAAAGAGCATGGCTGCCAACATAAACTACAATACCCAGCAAAATTAACAATCACCATAGATGGAGGAAACAGGAGATATCATGACAAAGTCAGACTGAAACAGTACTTATATACAAATCCAGCCCTTCAGAAAAAATTAGAGGGAAAAGTTCAACCTAAGAATCTTAGATACACCCATGAAACCACAAAACATTCAATAATCCCACAAAAGAAAAGCCCCGAGAAAGGAAATACATACAACAACCACCAAGAATAACAGGAAATATCAATCAGTGGTCACTAATATCCCTTAAAACCAATGGACTCAATTCACGTATAAAAAGAAACACACTAACACAATGGATACAAAATAGAAGCCATCCATCTGCTGCATACAAGAAACACGAATCAACCTCAAAGACAGACACAGGCTCAGAGTAAAGGGTCGGGAAAAGATTTTCCAATCAAATGGTCCTAAGAAACAAGCTGCTATTGCCATTCTAATATTTAACAAAGTAGACTTCAAACTAAAATTAATTAAAAGACAGCAGATAGATCAGATCTCAATCCTGAATATTTATGCCCCTAATATAGGGGCACCTATATAGGTAAAGAAATATGACTAAAGCTCAAATCCTACATAAATTCTCATACTCTACTAGTGGCAGACTTCAATCCTCCACTTTCACCCCTGGATAGTTCAACCAGACAGAGACTAACAGAGAAATAAGGAGTCTAAAAGAGGTTATGATGCAAATGGATTTAATAGATATTTACAGTAGCTTCTACCCAAATGCAAAGAAATATAAATATTTCTTAATACCACATGGAACTTTCTCTAAAACTGACTACATAATTGGTCCTAAAGCAAGTATCAATAGAAACAAAAAAATAGAAATAATCCCTTGTATCATATCAGACAACCAGGGCCTAAAATTATAGTTCAACAACATCAAAAAATCACAGAAAGCCTACCAACTCATGGAAACTAAACATCACTTAACTGAACACCCTCTGGGTCAAGGACAAAATTAAGAAAGAAATCAAAGTCTTACCAGAATTTAACAAAAATTAATCAAAAATGTGCGCAAATGTGTGGGATACAATGAAAGTAGACTGAAAGGGAAAATTCATACCACTGGATGCCTATATGAAAACCTACAGAAATCTCACACTAGAGAATTAACATCACAGCAGGAAACTTCAGAACAATTAGAAGGAAACTCACCTGGAAGGAGAAGATGGCAGAAAATAGTCAAACATAGAATAAAAATCAATACAATTGACACAAAAAGAAGAATACAAAGAATCAATGAATCAAAGAATTGGTTGTTTGAGAAAGTAAAGATGATAGATAAATGCTTATCCAAACTAACCAAAAAGCAGAGAGAGCAAGAGTATCCAAATCACCTAAATCAGAAATAACAAGGAGAACATAACAACAGACCCCCAGGAAATCTAGAGAATTATCAGGTCATACTTTGAAAATCTGTATTCCACAAAAATGGAAAACCTAGAAGAAATGGACAGTTTTTTGGATAGGTATCATTTACCAAAGTTAAATCAAGATCAGATTAAATACCTAAACAGACCTATAACACTGAAGGAAATTGAAGCTGTAATTAAAAGCCTCCCCCACCCCAAAAATCCCAGGTCCAGATGGTTTTAGTGCCAAATTCTACCAGACATTCAAAGAAGAATTACTACCTACTATTACTCCTCAAACTATTTCACACAGTAGAAACTGAAAGAATATTGCCAAACTCTTTTTATGAGACCACAATTACCCTAATTCCCAAGCCAAGGAAAGATGCAACAAAGAAATACAGAGAATTACCAGACCATACTTTGAAAATGAATTTTCCACAAAAATGGAAAACCTAGAAAAAATTGACAGGTTTCACATAGGAACCATTTACCAAAATTAAATGAAAAACAGAATAATTACCTAAACAAGCCTATAACCTTTATGGAAATTGAATCTGTCATTAAAAGCCTCTCAAAAAATAAAAGCCCTGATCCAGATGGTTTCAGTGCAGAATTTTACCAGACATTCAAAGAAGAATTACTACCATTACTCCTCAAACTATTTCACACAGTAGTAACTGAAGGAATATTGTCAAATTCCTTTTACAAGGCAACAATTACCCTAATACCCAAGCCACTGAAAGATACAACAAAGGAGGAGAATTACAGACAAATTTCTCTCATGAATATTGATGCTAAAATTCGCAACAAAATTTTGGCAAATCATATACAACAATATATAAAAAGTATCATCCACCATGACCAAGTAGGCTTCATCCTTGAAATACAGAGTTTGTTTAACACTCGAAAAACCATAATTGTTATTATCCTATAAACAGACTAAAGGAATAAAATAACATTATCATATCCTTAGATGTCAAAAACGCCTTTGACAAAATCCAACACTCCTTTATGATTAAAGCCCTGGAGAGATTAGGAATACAGGGACAATATCTCAATATCATGAAGGCAAACAGCAGGAAGCAAACAGTGAGCATAAAACTTAATGGAGAAAAACTCAAGGCAACCCGCCTAAAATCAGAAACTAGACAAGGATGTCCTCTCTCCCCTTATCTATTTAATACAGTATTCAAAGTTTTAATTAAAGCAATAAGAGAACGAAAGGAGATTAAGGGGATACAAATTTGAAAAAGAAGAAGTGAAACTATCTCTATTTGCAGGTGATGATTGTATACATAAGTGACCCCCAAAATTCTTCCGAGGAACTTCTATGGCTGATAAACACCTTCAGCAATGTAGCAAGATACAAGATTAGCTCAAAGAAATAAGTAGCCCTTCTATACACTGAAGATAAAAGGGCTGAAAAAGAAATAAGGGAAACATTACCCTTTATAATAGTTGCAAATAGCATCAAATACCTTGGAGTAACTATAACAAAGAAGTAACAGATCTATTTGACCAAAATTTTAAATCATTGAAGAAAGAAATTGAGGATATCAGAAAATGGAAAGCTCTCCCCTGTTCCTGGATAGGAAGGATCAACATAGTAAAAATGGCAATTCTACTAAAAGCAATCTACAGATTGAATGCACAGCCCATCATAATCCCAGCACAATATTTTTTGGACCTTGAATGAACAATACTCAATTTCATTTGGAATAACAGGAAAGCCAGGATGTCCAAAACAATTTTGTTCAACAAAAGTACTTCAGGAGACATCACCATCCCTGACTTCAAGTTATACTATAGAGCTACAGTAACAAAAACAGCCTGGTACTGGCATAAAAACAGACTTGTGGCTCAATGGAATAGAATTTACGATCTAGGCAGTAATCCAAAAACCTTTGAACACCTGATCTTCGACAAAGAGGCCTAAAAAATTCAAAGGAAAAAATATAGTATCTTTAAGAAATCGTGTAGTCATAGCTGGATGGTAGCATATAAAAAATGCAAATAGAACCAAGCCTGTCACCCTGCATGAAACTCAAGATCAAAGACTTCAACATAAATCCAGCCACTTTGAACTTGATAGAAAAGAAAGAGGAAAATACACTTCTACGAATTGGCACAGGCAACCCATTCCTAAATATAACACCAGTGGCACAGACACTAAGATCAACAATCAATAAGTGGGATCTCCTGAAGCTAGGAAGCTTCTGCAAAGCCAAGGACACTGGCAATAGGACAAAAAGACAGCCTACAGAAAGGGAAAAGATTTTCACCAACCCTACAAGTGATAGAGGATTGATCTCTAAGATATATAAAGAACTCAAAAATCTAGAGCCCAAAACCTTGAATAATTCAATAAAAAAATGGGGTTCAGAAATAAAAAGGGAATTCTCAGCAGAAGAATTATGAAATGATGAAAGGCACTTGAAAAAGTGCTCAACATCTTTAGCCATCAGAGAAATGCAAATCAAAACAACTTTGAGATACCACCTTACACCTGTCAGATTAGCTAAAATAAAAGTCACAGATGATAGCCTATGCTGGAGAGGGTGCATAGCAAGGGGAACACTCCTCCATTGTTGGTGGGAATGTAAGCTTGTTCAGCCACTCTGAAATGCAGTATGGCGGTTTCTCAGAAAACTGAGAATCAATCTCCCCAAGGACCCAGCAATACCACTCCTGGGTGTATACCCTAAAGATACACATTTGTACACCAAAGGCATTAATTCAAATATGTTCATAGCAGCATTATTCATAATAGCAAGAACCTGGAAACAACCTAGATGCCCCTCAACTAAAGAATGGATTTATAAGCTGTGGTAAATCTACACAATGGAGTACTATTCAGCAGTAAGAAAAAAATGATATCCTAAAATTTGCAGGTGAATGGATGGATTTAGAGAATATCTTCCTGAGAGAGATATCAGAAACCCAGAAAGATAAGCATTGGATGTTCTCACTCATTAGTGAACTCCAAATTACAACAACAACAAAAAGCAAAGCATGCCTATGCTGCAAACCACAACCACTGAACAGCTTGGGTTGGGAAACTCCTTGGACTGACACCTTGGATCCCACTCCCCCTAGAGGAACACCTGACTCAGTCTTGATGTTGGGAGGAGAAAACTGGATATGCCAGGAGTGGAGGCTGAACTAAGCAATATTGCTTGGGATCTTGAGACATCCTGGCCATGCTGGGGGGGCAGGGAATAGGGAGATGTGGTGAACAGTGAAAGACCTAATGCAGTGGGAGGGGGAAGTGTCCTTGAATAAGTATATACAAGGATAAAAATGTGACTTCTTCATTCATAATAAAAAGAAAAAATGGGAAAAAAACAAACAAGCAAACAAAATATGCAACAATGAAGGAGAATTAAAGACCAATTTTCCTCATGAATATTGATGCTAAAATTCTCAACCAAATTCTGGAAAACCGTATACAATATATAATAAATATCCACCATGATCAAGTAGGCTTCATTCCAGAAATACAGGGATGAATCAACATACAAAAAAACATAAATGTTATCCATCATATAAACAAACTGAAGGAAAAAACATGTGATCATATATCATATTCTTAGATGCTGAAAAAGCCTTTGAAAAAAATCCTACAATCCTTTATTATAAAAGCCCTGGAGAGATCAAAAATACAGGGAAAATATCTAAATATAATAAAGGCAATTTACAATAAGCCAACAGCCAACATCAAATTTAATGGAGAAAACCTCAAAGCAATCCCACGAAAATCAGAAACTAGACAAAGATGTCCTCTCTCCCATTGTCCATTCAATATACTTCTTAAAGTTTTAGCTAAAGCAATAAGAGAACGTAATGAGTTTAAGGGAATACAAATTGGAAAAGAAGTAAAACTACCTTTATTTGCAGATGATATGATTGTATATATAAGTGTTCCACAAAATTCTACCACGGAACTTCTACAGCTGATAAACACCTTCAGCAATGTAGCAGGATACAAGATTAACTCAAAGAAATTATTAGCCCTACTATACCCTAAAGATAAATGGGCTGAAATGAAATAAGGGAGACATCATCCTTTATAATAGTTGCAAATATCATTAACTACCTTGGAGTAAATATATCCAGAGAAGTAACAGATCTGTTTTATGAAAATTTTAAATCACTGCAGAAAGAAATTGAAGACGATATCAAAAAATGGGAAGATCTCACATAGTCCTGAATCAACATAGTAAAAAAATGGCAATTCTATGAAAAGCAGTCTAGAGATGCAACACATTTCCCATCAAAATGCCTACACAATTTTTTGCAGACATTGAAAAAACTCAATTTCATTTGGAATAACAGGAAAGTCAGGATTTCCAAAAGAATTTTGCTCAACGAAAGAACTTCAGATGGCATCATCATCCCCAAATTTAAGTTATACTATACAGCTACACTAATCAAAAGCTTGGTGCTGGAATACAAACAGATTTGTGGATTAATGGAATTGAATAGAAGATCCTGACATTAATCCAAAAACCCATGAACAGCTGATTTTGACAAAGAGGCCCAAAATATTCAATGGAAAAAAGATGGTATCTTTATCAAATGGTGTTGGCATAGCTGGATGGTAGAGTGTAGAAAACTGAAAATAGATACAATCCTATCATCCTGCACAAAACTCAAATCCAGGTGGATTAAAGATCTCAACATAAACCCAGCCAATCTGATCCTGACAGAAAAGAAAGTGGGAAACACCCTCCAAAGCATTGACACAGATGACCACTTCTTACATATAACACCAGTAGCAAAGACACTAGAATCAACAATCAATAAGTGGGACCTCCTGAAACTGAGAAGCTTCTGTAAAGCCAAGGACACAGTCAATAAGACAATATGATAGCCTACAGAATGGGAAAACATTTTCACCAACCCTACAAGTGACAGAGGACTGACCTCTAAAATACATAGAGAACTTAAGAAACTAGAGCTCCAAAACTTAAATAAACCAATCAAAAAATGGGGTACAGAACTGAAAAGGGAATTCTCAGCAGAATTACGAATGGCTGAAAGGCACTTGAAAAACTGCTGGATATTTTTGGCCATCAGAGTAGTGTAAATCAAAACAACTTTGAGATACCACCTCACACCTGTCAAAATGGCTAAGATTAAAGACACAGATGACAGTTTATGCTGGAGAGGTTGCAGAGCAAGTGGAACACACCTCCGTTGTTGGTGGGAGTATAAGCTTTTTCAGCCACTCTGGAATGAAGTATGGCGGTTTCTCAGAAAACTGGGAATCAATCTCGCCAAAGATCCAGCAATACTGTTTCTGGGCATATACCCTAAAAATGCACATTCACACTCCAAATGCATTAGGTCAACTATGTTCATAACAGCATTATTCATAATAGCAAGAACCTGGAAACAACCTAGATGCCCCTTAACAGAAGAATGGATTAACAAACTGTGGTACATCTACACAGTGGAGTACTACTCAGCAGTAAGAAAAAAAGATATCTTAAAAATTGCAGGCAAATGGATGGGTTTGGAGAATATCCTCCTGTGCAAGGTATCACAAACCCAGAATTATAAGCAGGGCATGTACTCATTCATTAGTGGACTTTAAACAAAACCAAAGCATTCCCAAGCTGCAAACCACAACCTCTGAATAGCTTGGGATCTGAAACACCTTCGACTGGCATCTTGGTGCCCTCCAAGGTACACCTGACCCAGTCTTGATGTTGGGGTTAGGAAAGTGGACCTGCGTGGAATTGATGCTCAGTTAAGCCAACTTGGGACCTCCTGCCTTTGCTGGGGAGGAGAGTGACTGGAGATGGGGTGGGAGAGGGAAGGGAATTTGAACAAGGGGATACTTGTATAAAAATTGTGATTTTATTCATAATAAAAATAAAACAAATTTTAAAAGACTAATCAATATATATTAAATTTACTTTCAACGTAAGTTCTTTCATTTTTATTTCCAGATTAAACATTTAATACTTTGTTATTTACCAAATTTAAATAAGTGAACTTGAATTTTACTATTAGAAATGACATTTAGAATCTGATATTTTTTTTCAAACAGGTAAGAGTTACAATTCAGGTATTTTTCTCAAAAGTTAATTTTATGATAAAATGAAATTTGATGATTGAATTATATCCCATTTGTCAGAGTGCTTGTTAAGTCTTGGAATTCTTGGCTGTCTGGGGTAGGCTGCCTCAAACAATGCATTTTAAATTAATACTACATTTGAATAGTGATAAATAGTCAAATGGTCAACCAAGAATCTTCTTTTCCCATAATACATATTTTTCTAGTGTTTTAAGGGTTAGGGTTAGGGAAGCATTCTAGACACATAAGGCTTTACATTATATCTTTGGAACACTGAAACAATTGTTTAAAAATTCACCAGGTGCCCGCTGAAGAGATGGAGAGTGTACATGAACACAGGGATCAGGATCATGATGGGGAGATTTATAGAGTAGGCATTACTGTTCTGTTGAGAGCTCACAGACTCTGAAATAACAGCTGATGAACCAGACCCCCTGAATGTAGATGACAAAAGGCATGGACAGTTTCTGGAGCCTCATGCAATCTGACCAGAGTTTATTCCGGTCCATGAACTGACTCCTCCAAGCCCATGCCTAGTGGGAAAACACCTTTCTCAGCCTTTATCCTGGGGTGAGGAACTCGGCCCTACTACCTCAAATTGATATGCCAGATCCTAATTGTGAGTCCTTGTGAGGAGGGGGAACAAGGAGGAAAGGGAGAGGCTGGGGGACGACTGGAATAAGGGGCAGGAGAGGGAGCAGTAGGGGATATGAGAAATAATTTATAAGCAAAACAAAAAAATATTCACCAGGTAAAATTAGCCACTCAAATCTAACACCAGGCTCCAGCGATTCCCTGGTTCTTGTGATTTAAAAGAACTCAGATTTGGCTTGACATCATAGCATAGGGTAAAAGAAAGGTAGGCTTTATTACAGTCTTGAGAACAGACACTGGCCAAAGATGCCATTGACATAGAGCACACTCTTAAAGATGATAAAATTGGGCAACAGCCAAAAAGGCCCCTTTGCTCATCTACATTTTAGGTAGACTATACTATATTTTCTAAATTCTCTAGAACTGACTGCTTTTCCTCCAGTAAATGATCCTGACTAAGTGATAGAAAGGCCCACTTGATTAAATCTTGAGTTGGAAAACAGCGATGCTTTAAACAAAACAAACAAAATAAAAGAAAACAAAAAAGAAAGTCTCTAGCTAGACATGAATCTCTTCACTTTCAAAACAGTTGACAATGCCATGTCTTCACCAAGGGCCAGAGAAGTGATTCACATCACTATCTATAGTTTCAGTTCCTGGTGTCACTGTTCATTAGGGTGGAGTAAGTCATCTCCAATGAGAGCTAAACCTGCTGATAGATAACTAGATACTTAGACAAAGATGCAAGGGCAACAAAAATCTCTCCATGAGAAAAGAATAGAATCATTACACTGGAGGGGTCAAGCTGCCCTAGAAACAATTTTGTCATGATGCAGAATAATAATAATAAATGAATAGTAATAATTAATAATAAAATACAACTTAGTCTAGTGTTACAGAATAATTTACTAAAATGAGTAGAAGGAATATTTTAATAAGAATAAATTATATAGCTTACAGATAAATTAGTCTTTATTTTTTGAATATTTAAGAGTTTTTTAATGTGTTTTTCCTAAAAGCCAAAATTCTTAAATTTGTAGGTATCATGTAACAGATAAGCATTTATTTCCATTTTAGAATGTTCAAATCAATGGAAAATTTGTGCCATAAAAGCAAAATAATAGGGTAAGCCAAATCTCTTACCTCTCCAAATCTCAGCACTAAGGTATTTTATTTTGATTTTGTTGTTGTTTTAATATCTCAGTTATATTAGATAACTCCCCAGCTTGCTTTGCAATTTTTTTCTGACATATTCATTTGAGACCAGCTATCTGGTGGTACACGCAAATTCTTGCAACTTTTAAAATTCTGATGGCAGAACAGTTATGAAAAGTCTGCAATTTAAGCCCACCAACATTATCAGATTTTTCTCAACTCATTTTACCAGTCAGTATGGCTCAAACAGAAGCAGCAAAGTTCCATAAGATAGAGGAAAATCTAATAAAAGTAGAATATTTTCATTCTGCCAATCCGTTAATCCTTGGTAAAATCTTCACAAAAGACAGTCTGGCCTGCCCTTATATCCTCTAGGTTAGAGCTCCCTCATGTGGTTCCACTGACAAATTCATATAGTCCCTATGTAGAAGCACTCCTAAGTACATGATTTCACAGTAATTTTACTATTAAAATAAAGTAGCAATACTTCAATATTCTGAGAGATACTAAAATTGATTCTAGCATTGATTTTTGTACACCTGTAAGATATAATAAACAGGTTTTTATATTAGCAGATTATGATCACAAGCTTTACATCAGAAATATGAGAACAAAACTTTATATTGTCTTGAGGAGAAAACTACTTTTGAGAGGTAAGTGAATATGTAAAAAGTATTATAAAATGTAATAGCATACAAGATTGTTTTTTGTCTATATTGATAAAAATGTGTATTTTGGGGTAAGAATTATCAGTACAATTTTTAACAATTTCTTTCTCTTTATTCATTTATTTTGTACATGATATGAAGATAAGTTTTTTTCTGTGCTGGTTAAATAATGTACACTCCTTGATCTTACTATTGTAACCATAATATTTTGCTAAAGTCTGGATAACAAAAGCAGTCATCTAAACAAACAGCCGTATCTGTCTGTCTCTGTAGCTATCATAATATTACATTTTTTGTTTTACTTACAAATGAATGTGTTTAATAGTAGTGCTTGAAGATGACCAGCAATGAAAAAAAGCCAAAGACCTATATGCAGCATCTAATAAATGAAAGGAATTATAGAGAATGCAACTGGGCCCCAAAAAGATGGGATGCTTTATAACACAGTCCAGGTTATCTCTCCAAAATGGGGCATTTTAAAAGTCACTTTTCTCCTACCCAAATTTACATAAACTGTTTCAGACATAATTTGAATTTTAAGTCTCCACAAGACCCTTCTTTAAAAAAATTGACCAATTAGTGTATCTCATAGTTTAATTAACAATCTCACCTAATATGCTAGCTGTTGTCTCAGTTCTAAAATTGAAATAATTACCGCCATGTTGTATAAAATGTTTGGCCCAGCCTAGCCCTGCAGTATAAATGAGTCTCTTCTACCCATAGCCTGGCCTAGTTTGAGGTTTGGCCCTACAGCATAGCTTGGTCCAAATAATCACACAAAGGCGTATATCAACTACATGATGTTCGGCCTATGGCTCAGGCTTATTCCTAGCTAGCTCTTGCATCTTAACTGAAACCATTTCTCTTCATCTATCTTGCCACATGGCTCTTGGCTTACCTGTATACCATTACAGATTTCTTCTTGGGCAGTGGAAACAAATATCCCATTACTCCACCATCCTTACCCTATATCTATGCTTGGATTTACCTCCTGCTTCTAAGCTGTTCTACCATAAGACAAAATAATTCCTTTATTATTCAGTGGTATTCACAGAATACACAAAGATATCTCATATCTATTCTTTTTACCTTTTAAACTGTAAATAACCCCATTTTTATATTAACATTATGTTTCTTAGTGTTTTTCATCTTTACAAGTATTAGAAAACTCTGTGGTCAGTTTATGAATGTAAGAACCCCCTAACAGGGTAACATAAGCATCTATGCCATCATCACACTATTGGCTATGATGAAATATTGAATATTTTGTCCTGTTGTCACATAATTAAAATATAAGCAACACAGTAATGGCCAAGCCTAATGTAATGGTTTTGAGGTTGTTAATATTCCTCATTCAACATTGAATGTTATTTCAAAAATAAATGGGAGAATAAAACTCAACTGAAATTCTATCTATTGCTTGGTTAAGCTCAAGCTTGTACTGCTTTATTTAACTCCATGTTATAAAAAACAGTGGTTTCTCATACTGTGTTTCTCCTGAGAATATACATATTGCAGATAGCAATTCTATTTGGTAGGTTTTTTGAGTTTTTTGACACTTTATTTGGGACATTTTTATTTTTTTGGTCTCTACATTTCCCTCTTGATACATGTTCTCTTTGACAGATCCACATGACTCAAACCAATTAAGTGGGGATGTCTTTTCTTCTGAGCTAATTTAGAGTTAACCAAGGGTGGCTGGGGAAGAGGATTCCATTGGGGGTATGTCATAGAATTGTAGAACTAAGGAATAAATAATGGAGCAATGTTTGGAAGAAGAAAGAGACAGTCATTGTTAAAAGTGTGGAAAGCAGACTGTGTCTTCACTTGAAGGTCAGTAAGTGTTATTTATGATATACAGGTATCAAGTTAGATGATAATACTTAATATTCCTGGGATGGTACCATGTAGAAATCAATAGCCTGTAATCAGTATATACCAGTCAGAAGAAAGGCTAAATAAACAGGCACTAAAATAGAAAGAACAGGTTTTTTTTTTTTTTTTTGAAAGAACATTTTAAAATGGCCTATGGGAGCTACAAGTCCAAACCTATAGCAAAGATGCCTGAACTTAATTACTTAATTTGATATAGGTCTTTAAGCATTTTCATGATTTTTTGATTTTCACATACATCTGCTAAAGTATTAATCAAGATCAATGGTTTTCATGAAGAAGGAATTTTGTGTTTCTTACTTTTATAATAAAGATATGTAAGTGCCTCCATTTTGTAAGACTTCATCTGTTCTGGTGTCGAGGCTTGATACTTTGCCTCCATGGCAAATCTGTGGATGGTTTAGGTAGATTGTAGGGTGTGAGAGATGTTTCTGATATTAATGTTTATAACTAAGAGACTTATTGGCTAAATGTCTTCTAAAAATGAACAAGGCCAAAGTTGTTATTACAAAAGAAGTTGTTATATTTGAAACAAAGATGTAAAGACAGGAACATAGATTGTGAAAAGAATCAAAAAGAGAAATGTTATTAAGCATTCTCTATAAGAACATGATATGGAGAGTGGAAAGAAGGGGTTTCATTAGGATGTCTCACAGGCTGTGACCCAGATAATCAAGCAATGGCTGCTTATAAGTGGAAGATCCAAGAATCCAATAGTAGTTCAATGTGTGAAGCTCGATATCTCAGCTGGTCTTCAGTACCCCCTGGAACTCTGAAGAAGTAAACATTAAGTCCAGCTAAAATATGAACTTGCTACAAAGAATGAAAGTGATCAGAAAAAAAAAAAAAATAGCTCCCAAACTTCTCTCTTCTGTGTTCTTTAGAAGTTAGTTACCAGCAAAAGGTGTGGTCAGAATTAAAGTTGAATCTTCCACCTCAAAAGACCTGGACTTGAAATTGATCTTCCGACTTTCGATCGGACCCCCAAGAGGAGCAGACATGTAAGAGGTACCGGCCAGCCATGGGCTGAGCCACGTGGCGGGAAGATTAATAGAAATGGGTTAATTTAAGAAGAAAGAGCTGTCTAGTAATGGGCATAAGACATGGGCCAAACAGTGTTAAAGTATATAAGCGTGTGATTTCATTTCTTTTGGGGGACAAAAGCCGCGGGCGCACAGACCAGGTTCCAAACCGCCGCGCCACACGCAGCAGCCAGGTTACAAACTCCAGGTTGCAAACTTACTAGACCCAAAACAGGCAGGGGAAAAAAACTTACTACTACAGATGGCCTCCCAACGTTGGGCACGAACACCCACATAAAGCCTGAGAAAGTTTAAAACGGTTTTTTGAATTGCGTATTTGAATTGATTTATGGTACAGAGACAGCATGGTGTTCAGACAGGAATTTAAAAATGGTGCATCCATGGCACACAGCTCAAACTCATACATTTTACGACAGGATTGGCACAAGTGTGATTGATTTAAGGTTTCTGTTTATACTAACAGAAAGGAAACAGTTTAAAAAGGTTTTTCTCATAGCAGTATTTCCTGAGCCCGCTCTTTGCCCACAGCTGCAGACCAGCAGCAGGCTCCTCCACCATATTGAAAAGCTGCCAAGAGGGGCGGAGTCAGCAGTTAAAGTGATACAGACATTTTAAAAGCTCTTTGAGTTAGAAAATGATTGAGAATTCTCAATAAGACAGATTTAGACTCGCAAAACCTCTAAACGGGGTACAATGTATGTAAAATACGCATAAGCTTCAGAGAGAGAGAGAGAGAGAAAGAAAAAAAGAGGGTAAAGAAACCCTTTAAGAAAGAGAAATAAGGAAATAAAGATTTAAAAAAAAAGCCACAAAAGATGGCAGATAAGCAGAGAGTCTGGATTATGGTTATTGCGTTTTGTTTTAATTTTTTAACTTTTAATGAGCTAATTGCAGAGAGACAATTTGTTGCTAAGGCTGCTAAGTTAAACCAATACTTATATTTTAAAGATGTCTTGACTTTAAAATCTGTTTATAAGAATATGTTACTTGGGAAAAGAGTTTCTGCTTTTGTCTCCACAGAAGATCAAAACCTGTGGATTGGTTCTAGGCAAATGTGGTTCCATCTACCAAGGCCACCTGAATGAACATTCTCAGTTTCCAAGAAGCCAGTTAAGATGATCCAGCTTCAAAACCCCATGAGATTGTCATCGTCCTTTGACAGCAGGAAGTGGTAAAAGAAAGAGCTTCATCCAATTTCCCAAAAATATTACTTATTAATGCTTGTTTTCATTATAAATGGTTAATGGTCATAGTCAATTTCTTAAAAAAAATTGGGGGAGGAGGAGATATGTTATTGGAATGATTAGAAAAGATAAGTGGATTTTGGTTTATTGATACAAACTTAAGGTCAATTTTGTTATGTTGTATGTATTTTTCTACTCTTGATTAAGGTATGATGCTGATGTAACTCATTTAAAATTGTAATGTGTAATTGAGAAATGCAGATTAATAGTCATCTATGATAAGCAAACTTATAGTCATGTTAGTTAGGTTTTTGTAGGTATGCAAAGATATATTTCAGTTAGATAGGTAGTTTTCAAACACTTCAAAGACATGCAGAATATGGCATTTAAGATAGTTTAAGAACTTAGACTTTTCTGGACAGTGAGACAGGTCTGTTCCTGGCAGCACCAATGTATTTCAGAGAAAGGATGGGCATTGAAGAAACTTCATGTGGAATTTACTTTGTGGCAATAGTTAGCCACTGGACAAGAAACTGTTCTGGTATTGACTGCTTGATAGTATGTTGTATAAACTGGACATGCAGGTTCCATAGGAAAGTGACCTCTGAATGTGGGCAGAACAAGCCGAGATGGTCATTCAGGTTCCTGCTTTGCAGAAAACATTGCCAGACATTCTTCAGGACACAAGGAGAAGCAACTGATGGACTGTGTCAGATTTCCTGCATCACTGAAAGGTTTGCCAGAGTCTTTAGGCCTATAGGCTGAAGATAGATGCCCCAACATTACAAAGGAACTTTGGGTGACTGTCCAGGCAGATAAATGTCATCTCTGTCATTTTCTAGACTTTGGAAGTTGCTTGCACTTCCTGTTTAGTTGCATAATATTATATCCTTCTGTGGTCTTTGATGTGGTTGAAGGTTTAATAAA
>PVIH01013556.1:26084-58090 GCA_004025045.1 Sigmodon hispidus
TAGATAATGGAATATTCTCTTTAATTTTGGAATACAAATAGACTGGATATTGTGACTGTAATTCTTGCTTGAGAGCTGTTCTGTTGTGTGTAATTTTGCTATATGGAAATTGAAACCTTCCTTTTTAATTAGACAGAAAAGAGGAAATGTGGTGGAATGTTCTCTGTACGATGTAAATAAATAACTGTTTGGACCCATGAAGGGCACCGTAGAAGTGGGTGGAGAATCAGAGGCAGCCAGGTAGAAGGAGGGTGGAGTTAGTCACTCTCGATCGGACCCCCAAGAGGAGCAGACATGTAAGAGGTACCGACCAGCCACGGGCTGAGCCACGTGGCAGGAAGATTAATAGAAATGGGTTAATTTAATAAGAAAGAGCTAGCTAGTAATGGGCATAAGACATGGGCCAAACAGTGTTAAAGTAAAAAAAAAAAAAAGAAAAAAGAAATTGATCTTCCAACCTCAAAGATGCAGATTAGAAATGCCTCTTTCTACTTAAATGATTTAATTAATTGGAAATCCTTCACAGGTGTGCCCAGTTATTTCAGTTTTAGTTAATTCCAGATATAGTCAAGTTAACAACTAAGATTAGTCAGACTTTAAAATTCAGATCGTGTCCAGAGGTGAGCAAATTCTGGCACCTGGACCACAAATACAGAGAGTCCCACTCTGGGGTCCAAGTCAATCTCTAGAGTCTGACATCAGATCTCCCTAGCAGACAGGATCAAGGTTTGGCTATGAGGGGCTCCACCAGGCACACCTAAAAGAGGGGACCTTGCACAGCTGGGCCCCACCTCCAGGGCAAAATGCATCATCAGAGAAGGGCTGAGGATTTGAAATTCAGACCCCTGGCTAGAGCAGAGTCAGAGATCGAGCAGACCCCTTGCTCAGAGGAGATGGGAGACACACAAGTACTCTTTCTGCAACTGACTAGGAGCGGCCTAATCATGAACCACTGAAGCCATGGGTAGACGCCAGTGCAAAAATACATATAACAATATAAAAAAACAATAATGAGGTTCCAGCACCTAAACCCATGTCCTGAAAGTGGCTTTTCGGGACCAGGGTCAATTTATAGATCCTGATCCCAGACTCTCCTTAGCAGACAGCACTAGGGTTTGGCTCTGAGGGGCTCCTCTAGCCACACCGAAAAGAGGTGACCTTGCACAGCTGGCCCCACCTCCAACTGCTTCAGCAGAGAAGGACTGAGGACTTTGAAATTCAGACCCGGTCCAGACGTGAGCAGGTTCTGGCACCTGATCCCCTATCTGGAAATTTGCTTTCTGGGACCAGGGTCAATCTGGAGAGTCTGATCCCAGTCTCTCCTTAGTAAACAGGACTAGGGTTTGGCTGTGAGGGCTCCTGCAGCCACACCAAAAAGAGGGGACATTGCACAGCCAGCCCTGCTTCCAAGGCAAACTGTGTCATCAGAGAAGGACTGAGGCTTTGAAATTCAGACCCCTGTCCAGAGCAAGATCGAGCACACCCCTTGCACAGAGAAGACAGGAGACACACAAGCCCTCTTGTCACAACTGACTAGGAGCGGCCTAATTGTGAACCACTGAAGCCATGGGCAGATGCCAGTGAAAAAAATACATATAATAATATAAAGAACAACAAGGCAATTCCAGAAGAAACTAGTGGTTCTACAACTACAAGACCTGAACAGAGCAATGAAGAGGAAACAGAAAGAAACCACACTAAAAACACCTTTATGAAGATCATTGGAGCCTTCAAAGAAGATATAAAAAATTCCCTTAAAGAAATAGAAAAAAATACAAACAAAAAATTGGAAGAGATGAACAAATCCTGGAGAGAAAATCAACAAAAGGTAAACAAAAAAATGAAAGAAACATTCCAGGACCTAAAAACTAAAATAAAAGCAACAAAAAAGGCACAAAATGAGGCAAAGATAGAAATCGAAAATCTGAAGAAAAGAGCTGGAACTACAGATACAAGCATAACCTACAGAATCCAAGAGATGAATCTCTGGAATGGAAGACTCAGTAGCAGAAATAGATACATCAGTCAAAAAAGGTACTAAAACCAAAAAAGCCATAACACAAAATGTTCAGGAAGTATGGGACACCATGAAAAGACCTAACTTGAGAATAATAGGAATAGAAGAATAACAGCTCAAAGGCACAGATAATGTATTCAATAAAATCATAGAAGAAAACTTTCCTAACTTAAAGAATGAAATGCCTATAAAGATACAAGAAGCTTACAGAACATCAAATATATATGACTCCCCCAAAAGTCTGCTCGCCACATAATAATCAAGCCACAAAAAATATATATAACAAAGAAAAAATGTTAAGAGCTGCAAAAGAAAAGGGTTAACTTACCTATAATTGCAGTCCCATCAGAATAATTCCTGACTATTCAATGCAAATGATGAAAGCAAGAAGGGTTTGGTCAGAAGTTATACAGACACTAAAAGAGCATGGCTGCCAACCTAGACTACTATAGCCAGCAGAATTATCAATTACCATAGATGGAGTAACAAGATATTTCACAACAAAGTCAGACTGAAACAATGTCTATCTACCAATCTGGCCCTCCAGAAAGCATTAGAGGGAAAACTTCAACCTAAAGATCCCAGATACATCCATGAAACCACAAATATTCAATAATGCCACAGAAGAAAAGCCCAGAGAAAGGAAATAAATACAAGCAACCACCAAAAATAGCACAAAACATCAATCAGTGGTCACTAATATGCCTTAATATCAATGGACTCAACCCAACTACAAAAAGATACACACTACTAAGATGGATATAAAAACAGAAGCCATCCATCTGCTGCATACAAGAAACACAAATTAACCACAAAGACAGACACAAGCTCAGAGTAAGGGTTGGGAAAAGATTTTCCAATCAAATGGCCCTAAGAAACATGCTGGGGTTGCCATCCTAATATCTAATAAAGTAGACTTCACACTAAAATCAATTTAATAAGACCAGTATGGACATTACTTATTCATCTCAATAAAACATAATCAAGATGAGATTTCAAGTCTGAATATTTATGCCCCTAATATAAGTGCACCTATCTATGCACAGGAAACACTACTAAAGCTCAAATCCCACATCAATTCTCACACCCTAATAGTGGGAGACTTCAATACCCCACTTTCACCCCTGAATAGGTCAACCAGACAGAGATTCAACAGAGAAATAAGGAGTCTAATAGAAGTTATGATGCAAATGGATTTAAAAGGTATTTACATCAGCTTCCACCCAAATACAAAGGAATATACATATTTCTCAGCACCACATGGAACTTTCTCTAAAATTGACCACATAATTGGTCATAAAGCAAATATCAACAGATACAAAAAATGAATATAATCACTTGTATCATATCAAACAACCAGGGCCTAAATTTAGAGTTTAACAGCATCAAAAATCAAAGAAAGCTTACCAACTCATGGAAACTAAACATCACTCAGCTAAACAATCTCTGGTTCAAGAAAGAAATTAAGAAAGAAAACAAAGTCTTCCTAGAATTCAGTGAAAATGAATCCACAATGTACCCAAACTTGTGGGACACAATGAAAGCAGTCTTAAGAGGAAAATTCATAGCACTAGGTGCTTATATGAAAAGCCTATAGAAATCCCACACTAGAGAATTAACAGCACAGCTGAAAGCCTTAGAACAATTAGAAGCAAAGGTACACACATACACACAAAATACACAGCCTATGGGGACAAGTTGAAACAAGCAAGTTCAATTTTATTTAGGAAACAGAAAATCTTAAATACATTTTTCCCAGACCCTCTTTCCTGCTAGAGGGAACGGCTTTGATTTGCTGGTATCTGTCTCTCGATGGTCTTGATCACCTTGTATCAGAACTCCATGTTTGTTGTTAAGTCCTCATGCACACCCCATATTGCCTTATGAGAATGTTCTTGGAGCACAGCCTTAAGGTACCAGTTTGAACTAGTTGAGGCCAGGCTGACCTCCAAGTTCTTATAAGCCTCTAGAGCCTATATAATTTACATATACATATTCTTTTATGGAACATGTTCAAAAGGAGCCAGGATGCTTTTCCCTGACCTTGTTGATCCCACTTCAGGAGGACTAAGCATTTGAAGTGTGCCCGTCTTAGGCTGAGCCTGCCAAACAAGCTCTTACTGATCTCTTGTCAATCAACTCTTGAGTAGCACCATACCTGGAGAGAAGTCTGCATGGGCTTAGGCAGTATCCTTTTAAATCTCAGTATACTGTGTGTGCATTACCTCTTTAGGTGGGTGTTGCTCTTTACCCAAGAGCCAGTAAAATCTGAAGGGACACTTTGGTAGCTGCTCTTTGCTGGTGAATATGCTATAGGAGACATTTAAACAAGAGAAGAATTAAAAGCATCACCCCACCCAACAATGCATATGGAACAATCCAGTAAGGGTCAAACAGCTTCTTAAGATTGTTCTGTACATTAGTCAGAAAATAATTTTCTAGGGTTATACTGGTACCCTGGTTACCTTTAATCAATAGATTTTTTCCCAAAGAAAAATGGATTAATTATGGAACTTATCTGACCAGGTCCCTTTTATGTATTGTGCAACTTAATTTCTCTCCAATGAAATATTTAAGACCCTATATGGCATGAGACAAATAACTGGGTATCTGGGATTACAGCCTATTTATGACATGTCTCTCACCAACACTAATTCTTAGATATTGATTAATGACTTCTGGGACTTGTAATGCCTCACCAGACTGAGTTGCTATTTGACTCAAGGTCTCTGCTGTAGCAGCAGTTTGAGTTAATAAAACTGCTCTACCTACTGCTACTTCTACTTCCAGCAGTACTGAAGTAACAATGACATTGATAATTAATTGGTACAGCAAGGAGAGACTACATTACCCATCTGAGGGTTTTTTTATGGCCAGAGTTTCTTGATCTGTTGCTGGATGAACATCTCTGGAAGGTATCCATATTGGTATTGTTATACCCTGGGGAAAAACACAACTGTATCCTTGCTCACTAGTTAGCAGAGAGGCTGATGTCTGTCAATGGAGAGAATTGAGATCTCTCCACCTTACCAGTGGCAATGGTATATCTTTAGGCAAATAGTCTTAGTGCTTATATTCCAGACTCAATCCAGCTTTATTAAAGCTGAGAAAATTCATGTAAAAGACAACTTCCTGTAGATCCAGGTTAGGATCTCTCTTAGCTTATAGTGATAATATCTGTGCCAAGAGCTCCTTAAGAATTCTATTAGCTCTCTTCATAATGACTTTTCTCTGTGGGTGTAAGGGATGCCTATTGTGTGAGATATCTTCTAGGAGCCTAAGAATTTATTAAGCTGTTGTGACTCATAAGCAGGGCCATTATCATATTTAATGGACTGGTGTACCCTCATGACTAGCATGACTGACTTAATTGCCTTTATAGCTTTGAAAGCTTTTTATTTTTCCAGATAACTCTAGTGCATAGATGAACCTAGAAGAGGTATTAATCATTATATGCACATATTTCTGGTGACCAAATGAAGTATAATGTATGTCACCTATCTGTAGTAAGAAGTTTCTGGTCCAACCTTACTGGTCTAGCACTGAGGTTCAGACCCACTCTCAGCCCTGCTGCCACTTAGCCCCAAATGATTACACAAAATTTTATATAAATTTCATGCTAATCAGCCTATGGCTCATGCATATAACCTGATAACTTTTAACTCTTAAATTAACCCATGATTAGCCAAATTGCCTAGTACCTTTTCTCACAACAGAATCCTGGACTTCTTTCTTCTGGGTCTTCTGGCATATCTTTCTGACTCTTCCTCTTCCAAGAGTTTTCTTAGTCTGGTAGCCCTGCTCACACTTCCTGTCTGTCTTCTGGCCAATCAGTATACAGCCAATAATGGGGACAAATATTTACAATGTATCAAAGCGTAGTTCCAAAGCATCCATCTGCCATATAGCATTAAGCATCAAGCCTCATGGGTTGACTACCACCCTCTGTAGGGTAGAAAGGCAGAGTTGCACAAGTGAAACAGGTTCTGAATAGGTGTTTGCATTGAGAAATTGTTAACTTTGGGAGAAATTTATGTAAATTGTGTGGAGATAAATAAAATTTCTGGTGTAATGTTATACCTTATTATACCAAATCAACTATAACTGTCAGTATAATACTGCCAGTTATTTCATTTTCTTTAGCTCATAATCCTGGTAATATGTCATGGGATCTAATATGAAACAAGTACCATGGCTTTTCTCTTTTGTTTAATACAGCTTGTATTAAAAGCATAGTATGGGCTAAAGGCGTAAAAGTATCCTTTTTTGAAAAAAGGTCAATACTTGATCAGCTTGGACCACATATTGACTGTCTAAAAAATATATTAACAAGCTCATTTTGACATTCCACTAAGGCCATAAAAAGGGTTAACAATTCTCCCAGTTGCACAAAAGTAGGATGTGGAATCACAAATATCTTATTTTTTGATATGAGAATGCCATAATTTGTTTTACTGGCATCTGAGAAATCTAGAATTGCATGTGGAACAAGATTTGGGGAGGGAAATAAATGAATTAATAGGAATCTCAATTGAAGGAGATGATAGCTCAGGCAAAATCTATTTTCTGGCAAGTAATTATTGATTGTGCTAATAAATCCAGAAACTATTTACTGGAAAGAAGTAGTCAGCCCATAATGCCTGAGTACTCCTTAACAGAAATGAAAAAAAAATGTTTATGTGGCTTTCTCCTATGTGTTCTTTGAGTTATCATTTATGCATTCAGTCCAATCAGAAATATTTGGTCAAATTTGGAAATCATTTTATGTAAATCAGAATGAGCCTGATGAATCGACAATAAAGGGCCAGATTGCCAAAACATCCCTAAAAATCTCCTAACTGTTCAGAATATAATTGCTAGCAGGGACAGCTCAAGCTTATGGTGTTGCTGTCGAACAGTGGACAGGCCATTCTTCCACCTAGATACTTTGCTCTGACAGCCAATTAATGGAAATATGGAATGTCACATCAAGCTGAAAGTAAGGGACAGCAGAACTCGTGACCAGTATAGAGAAATGAGTCATTCATGTCTCAAATGGTGACAACAACAGAATGCAAAAATAAAAGCCAAAAAATAAGTACAGCAAAATAACCCCAAATCAGGCAAAACCCAAAGTTCCCAGGATGTTAATGCCAGAGGTAAGGCTGGCTTATGGTTAGATATTCAAATTGCCCCTATGCACAGAGCCAAGCTAGTTCCCCTTGAAGGAGGGGGTAAAAAAGGCATGAAAAAATCTCTGGGGAGAAGTTGAAACAAGAAAGCCAAGTTTTATTTAGGGAGGGAAAAACCTTAAATATTTGGGTATTTTTCCCCCAGACCCTACTCCCAGCCAGGGGAAAGGGCTTTGCTTTGTGAACATCTATGGCTGTGGTATGGTGGTCTCTTGCTGATCTAGGTCACCTTATACAAAGACTGGGAATTTGTTATAAAGGTCTCAGGCAGACCCCAGGATGATTTGTGAGGATGTGCTAGAATCTCATCTTTTAAATCCCAGTTGTTACCAGTTTGAACTGTCTGATGCCAGGCTAGCCTCCAGGTTTCTATAGGATTATAAGCCTTTAGGGCCTGTATGTTCTGCACTCCAGTAATGGAAAAAAATGTGATCCCTTACCAAAAAGAAATGATCCAATATAGTCAATCTGCCATGACATCACTATAAGGTCACCCTGGGGAATGGTACATATATGGGTCTCGGTGTTGTCTCTGATGTTGAATGACCTGGCACTCAGCATGAGCTTTAACTAGTTCAATGTTGGTAAGTGGCAGTCCCTATTGTCCAACACATGTATAACGTCCATCTCTGCTACCTTATCTACTTTGTTCATAGGCCTATTGAGAAATTAGAGGAATGGCAGGAGAAAGAGGCTGCCTGATCATAAAATGGGTCATTTCATCTACTTGACTAATGAACTCCTCCTCAGCTAAAGTCACCCTTTGGTGAGCATTTACATGAGACAAAATTATTTTCACACATTTGATATATTTGAAGACATCTATCCATATATTTCTTCCTCATATGTGTTTCTCATCAATTTTCTAATCGTGTTCTTTAAAAATCCTTTACCACCTAGCCAATCCATTGGCAGCATCACATGAATCAGCGAACCATACATCTGGTCATTTCTGCATCCAAACAAAATATATAACCATGTGTAGCATCCAAAGTTCTACCCACTGAGAATATTTCCAGTCACCAATGATTCTCAAGGTTGTCCCAGAAAGAAATTGTAATACTATAGCTATCTGCTTCTATTTGGTGTCTGCATAACATGTAAAACTATAAGTAAACCAGGTCCTACTCTCCTCTCCCTCAATTTACTGATTATCGGGAATACCACATGAAGCTCGTAGTCACATATTTGCAACAGAAAAGACTATAATAGTAGAATCCATAGGCATTAAAACAACTTCTAATAAGTTGTTTGTGCATTCAGCTCCTGCTCAGGCTTAATCATATACATTCCACTTTCATTTGATAATTGATTATGCAGTTCACTTTCACCTTTTGACTTTTTATGTGCATTAGTTAGGGTTTTCTAGCAAAATAAAATTTATAAAATAAATGGCAGTTTGTACAAGCATCATAACCAAGAAAACAATCTGGGTCAAGGAAGAATGAAAGTCAGTTCAACTCAATTGACCAGCATTGTTTCACATTTTTAGACTCAGGTATTGAGTCTAAATTTTTTACTTCAGGTATTGATTTTAGCCATACTTAATCACAGCATAATTTTGTTGTTAATTTACTCAGTCCCATGTGAATAACAAATTTTAAGACATGTTTACATTGAAACTCTTGATAAAGTACACATGGTTCTTCCTTAAAGAAATACTGTTGACTCACAAATAATGTTTAATTCTCCAGAAAATGACTGAGGTAAACAAAAGCCTGTGGAAATCAGGATTAATCTAAGATAACATAGAAGTAATTTAGGATATTGTAAAGTACAAGTGACATCTTTCATTGTTTAATGGATTTAGAAGCAATGCATAAAATATAAAAGGAAAGGGTCTGAAATAAATAAAACATAAATTCTGAGGGATACAAGTGCTCTACAACTAGCAAAAAAAAAAAAAATGAAACAACAGCTAGAAAACCCACCAGGTTTTAAACTGCAATATTCCATCCAGTCTTACAGGAAGAAGACCAGTAAATATTTCCATCTTCAGAAGAGATAAGCCTGTGTGCTTAAATTTTTCTGGTTTCTTGCTTATCTGTGTGCAAAAGGATGCCTGTCCTCTAAAGTAGTCTGTGTGTGTGTATGTGTGTAATTTTTATTAGAATGACTTAAAGTTTGTGATCCACCTAACCCAACAAAGCTCAAGAATCTAGAAGTTGCTCAATATATTAGTCTGGGTATTTCTTCCAGTGTTCAGGATAGGCTGAAATTATGAAGTAGGTTCTGATGCCAGGAAATAAATGGTCTTGCAAGCAAGGAGAAGGCAAACAGGCAAACAGCAAGATCATTTATGTTCTCATATAGGCTTCCAGAGTAAGATGTTGTCCCAGATTACAAAACAATATTATTGCCTCAGAATCTGTGCTAAAGGCATGTAGCTTCCTACCTCAAAAGCCTGAACTACAAGTGAATCCATCCACTTCAAGTCAAGCAAAAACCTCTCTTTTAGATATTCTCTTCATTTTTTGGACTGCAAAGATGACAACCAAGAATAGTTATCACAATTGGTTAGATAAAACCCAGCTCATGATGGGCAATTGAGTCACATGATAATTTAATGGGCTATTGCAAGTGTTCAGTTCTTACTAAAAACAAAAACCAGGAAGAGAGGAGTCTTGCAAAGGGAGAAAAGTTGCCTGAAAGTAACAGTAAAGCCTTACTCCAAAGTCCCAAAGGTCTCTTTCATGATAAACCTATATAACTATGCTCTTAGAAGAAATATTTCTACATGTCCCACAGCATGAGAGTCTTAAAAATTTCATTGAGGTACAAGGCCATTGAATTTTGAATGTATTTATTTTCTATCTTCTGATAGAAGTTGAAAGTATTTGTTTCTGCTCACTTGACTAGATCAACATATTGTCATTTATATAGTAAATCAATGTGATATATTGTGGATGAGTCAGGTGATTAAGACCTCATTTAACTAAATGAATTATCACAATAATGCTGTAGAGTTTAAGTGTTCCTGAGATAAAACTAAGGTATATTGCCAACAGAAAGCAAATTGCTTTCAACAATTCAAATGGACAGGTATCAACAAAAAAGCATTTACCATATCAAAAGCTGTGTATCATGTTTCAGAAGATGTGTGAATCTGCTCATGTAAAAATATCACATGTGAAACAGCAGCTGAAATCAGATTCACTACTTGATTGCATTTTTAATAAGAAGCTGTTGTTCTTCATGATCTATCTTTCTTCTTCACTGGCCATATAAGGGAATTAAGAAGATATGAGGTGGAAACTGCACCACCCCTGCATCTTTCAAGTTCTTGATAGCAACACTAATTTTTTCATTATTTTTACATTGGTAGAAAATTTGGTTTATTAATAAATATAAGGTCACATTTTATACTATATATTTCTACCTTTATTTAAGATATTAAGTTTCATGGGGGCAGCCATGAAACTTAATCATTTTTAATCAATTTTTGACTCAAAGAGCTTTTAAAAGGTCGGTGTCACTTTAATTGCTGACTCCACCCATTTTCAATATGGTGGAGGAGCCCGCTGTCGCTCTGCTGCTGCCAGTAAAGAGTGAATTTAGGAAATGTTGTTACAAAAAACAAACTTTTTAAATTGTTTTTTTTTTTGTTTAGTATATTCAAAAACCTTAAATCAATCACACTTATGCCAATCCTGTAGTGAAATGTATGAGTTTAAGCTGTGTGCAGCGGACGCGCAATTTTTAAATTCCTGCCTGAACACCACGCTGTCTCTGTACCATAAATCAATTCAAATACACAATTGAGAAAGCCGCTTTTAAGCTTTTTAAACAACTTTCTCAGGCTTTATGTGTGTGTTCCTGCCCCACGTTGGGCGCCATCTGTTGTAGAACTCCCCCCCCTCGACCTGCCTGTTTTGGGTCCAGGAGGTTTGTGACCTGCCCGCAGTCTGGTCTGGGGGGGGGTTGCACGCCCGTGGCTTTGTCTCTTAAAGAAATGAAATCACATGTTTATATCTTTTATACTGTTTGGCCCATATCTTAAGCACATTATTAGCTAGCTCTTTTATCTTAATTTAACCTATTTTTATTGATTTGACCACCCCTCCTTCTACCTGGCTGCCTCTGATTCTCTACCCACTTCTACCGTGTTGTGTATGAGCCGAACAGTTCTTTAATGACATCATACAGAAAACATTCTACCACATTTGAACACCAAGCCAAGAGGCCAAGTGAAGATTACTACTCTCCAAACCCCAGCCCAGAGACTAAACACGGCCTCCGAAGGCCACCCACTGCCAAAACCTGCAAATGCAAGGGACAAGCTGACCCTCTGGACTCAGAACTGATTAAGAGCCCCCAGCCTAACAACAGACTCAGAAACAACCTACAACTGACCAAGAGTGAATTGAGGAAACAATGAGCAGATGACAGTACAAGAATACACAGCAATATGAAGATCAACAAGACACCACCAGTAGAAGCAAGTGGTTCTATAGCTTCAAGACCTGAACATAACAATAAAGAGGAAACAGAAATAAACGACCTTAAAAAGAGCTTTATGAAGCTAATAGAAGCCTTAAAAGAAGACATAAAAAACTCCCTTAATGAAACAGAAGAAAATAAAATAAAAAATTGGAAGAGAAGAAAAAATTCCTGAAAGAAAATAAGAAAACCAAGAAAAAGAAAACAAAGAGGTAAAATAAACATTCCAGGAATTAAAAATTGAAATAGAAGCAATAAAGACAGCACAAACTGAGACAAAGCTAGAAATAGAAAACCTGAAGGAATGAACTGCAGCTATAGATGCAAGAATACCAACAGAATTCAAAAGATAGAAAAGAGCTTCTCTGGAGTGGAAGATTCAATAGTAGAAATAGATACATCAGTCAAAGAAAACACTAATATCAAAAAAGTCATGACACAAAACATCCAGAAAATTTGGGACACCATGGAAATATCAATACTGAGAATAATTGAAATTGAAAAAGTAGAAAACTAGATCAAAGGCACAGATAATATATTCAATAAAATCATAGAGGAAAACATTCCCAACCTAAAAAAGTGACTATAAAGATGCAAGAAGCTTACAGAATGTCAAATACATTAGACTCACCAAAAAGTCTGCTTGGCACATAATATTCAAAGCATAAAACCTACAAAACCAAAAAAAAATTACTAAAAACTGTATAGGAAAAAAGCCAAATCACCTGTAAAGGTAGTCCCATCTGAATAACACACAACTATTCAATGCAAACAATGAAAGCAAATAGGTCCTTGTCAGACATTATACAGACACTAAAAGTGCAAGGATGCCAACCCAGACTACTGTACCCAGCAAAACTATCAATCAACACAGATGGAGTAAACTAGATACTTCATGACAAACCCAGATTTAAACAATACCTAACCACAAATCCAGCTCTACAAAAAGCCCTACATGGAAAACCCCAACCTAAGGAAACCAAAAACACCCATGTAACCACAAACCATTGATAAGCCCAAAGAAGACCCCCCAACAAAAAGAAAATACAAGCTACCACCAAAAAGGTTATATGTTGAAAATCTATACAACACAAAAATGGAAAACCTAGAAGAAATGGACAGCTTCCTGAACAGGTACCACTTACCAAAATTAAATCAACATCAGATTAAATACCTAAACAGAAGTATAACCCTAAAGAAAATTTAAGCTGTCATTAAAAGTCTCCAAAGTTAAAAAATCCCAGGCCCAGATGGTTTCAGCGCAGAATTCTATCAGACATTCAAAGAAGAACTGCTACCACTACTCCTGAAACTGTTTCATACAGTAGAAACTGAAGGAATAGCGCCAAATTCTTTTTATGAGGCCACAATAACCCTAAAACCTAAGCCACTCAAAAATGTAACAAACCAAGAGAATTACAGATCAATTTCCCTCAAGAACATTGATGCAAAAATTCTAAACTGTCAATCTGTCAAACTGAATTCAACAGCTTATCAAAAAAAAAAAAAAAAATCACCCACCATGATCATGAAATATACTTCATTCAGAAAGTGCAGAAACATGTAAAAAAACGTGAATGCCATCCATCCTCTAAACAAATTGAAACAATAAAGCCACATGATAATCTCATCAAATGCAGAAAAAGCTTTTGGCAAAATCCAACACTCCTTTATGATAAACTTCCCGGAGAGATCAAGAATACAGGGAAAATACCTAACTATAAGAAAGGCAATATACAGCAAGCCAACAGCCAACATTAAACTAAATGGACAAAAAGTGAAAGCAATCCCACTAAAATCAAGAACAAGACAGGGCTGTCCTCTCTTTCCTTAGCTCCACAATATAGTTCTTGAAGTTTTAGCTAAAGCAATAGGAAAACAAAAGGAGATTAAGTGATACAAATTGAAAAAAAAAGAAGTAAAACTATCTCTATTTGCAGATGATATGATTGTATACACAAGTTATCCACAAAATTCTTCCATGGAAATCCTGCAGCTCATAAACACCTTCAGCAATATAGCAGGGTACAAGATCAACTGAAAAACAAATCAATAGCCCTCCTATACACAAATAGCATTAAATATCTTGGGGTAACTCTAACCAAAGAAGTAGCAAGCCTCTTCAACAAAAACTTTAAGCTACCGAGGAAAGAATTTAAAAGGGATATCAGAAAATAGAAAGACCTTCCATGCGCCTGGATAGGTAGGATTAACATAGTAAAAAGGGCAATTATACCAAAAGCAATTTATAGATTTAATGCAATCCTCAACAAAATCCCAATACAATTTTTTAAAGACCTTAAAAGAATAATACTCAACTTCATATGGAATAATAGGAAACCCAGAATTGTCAAAAAATCCTGCTAAATAAAAGTGCTTCACAAGGTATCACCATCCCAGACTTTAAACTATACTTTAAAGCTATACTATTAACAAAAAAAAGCCTGGTACTGCCATAAAAACAGACTTATAGATAAATGGAGCTGAATTAAGAGAACTGACATTTGCCCACACACCTTTGAACACCTGATCTTCAAAAAAGTGGCCAAAAATATCCAATGGAAAAAGAATAATATTTCCAACAAATGGTGTTGGCATAACTAGATAGTAGTATGTAGAAGAATACAAATAGATCCAAACTTATCACTGAACAAAACTTAAATCCAAGTGGATCAAAGACCTCAACATAAAACCAGAGACACTGAACTTGATAGAAAAGAAAGTGGGAAATACTCTACAATGCATTGGCACAGTTGACACTTCCTAAATATAACACCAGTAGCCCAGACACTAAGAACAACAATCAATAAGTGGGATCTACTGAAAATGAGAAGTTTTTGTAAATCCAAGGATGCAGTCATTAAGAAAAAATGACATCCTACAGGATGGGGAAAGATTTTCACCAACCAGACAAGTTAAAAAGGACTGATCCCTAAAATATATAGAGAGCTCAAGAACTAGAGCCCCAAACACTGAATAACCCAATTAAAAAATGAGGTTCAGAACTAAAAAGGGAATTCTTAACAGAATTACAAATGGTTGAAAGGCACTTGAAAAATTCCTCAGCATCTTTAGCCATCAGAGAAAAGCAAATCAAAACAACTTTGAGATACCACCTTACACCTGTCAGAATGGTTAAGATCAAAAACACAGATGATAGCTTATGCTGGAGAAGATGTGGAGCAAGAGGAACACTCCTCCATTGATGGTGGGAGTGTAAACTGGTATAGCCACTGTGGAAAACAGTATGGAGTTTCCTCACAAAACTGGGAATCAATCTCCCCAAGGACCCAGCAATACTACTATTGTGCATATACCCAAAGGACTCACATTCACACTCCAAAAGCATTAGCTCAACTAAGCATTATTAGTAATAGCAAAAACCTGGAAACAACTTAGATGTCCCTCAACTGAAGAGTGAATTATCAAACTGTAGTACATCTATACAATGGAGTACTACTCAGCAGGAAGAAAAAAAAAGATATCCTAAAATTTGCCAGAAAATGGATGGATTTGGAGGATATCCTCCTGAGTGAGGTATCACAAACCCAGATAGATAAGCCGAGGATAAACTCACTCATTAGTGGACATTAGGCAAAAATTAAAAAAAAAAGTAATGAGCACCCAGGCTGTAAAATGCAGCTCCTGAAAAGTGTATAATAAGAAGAAACTTAAGAGAGAATTCCAGGGATTCCCTTAGGAAGAGAAAATGGAGAAGATCTCCTTAGCTAATTGAGAGTATAAGGAAATGCAACACAGAAGAGGTGGGAATAAATCATAAGAGAATTGGAGGACTGAGTGAGAAGAGCAACAAGGAGGGAGAAAAAAAAATAAACGAGATGGAGATCTTAATAAAGGAAGCCAATGTGGGATTGGAAAAGGTACTAGGGTCACATACAAGAACTCATAGGATGTACCTGCCTAGGTTTCCATCCAGTAGTGAATGCTTCCATTCCTTCACTAATGGTGAAGGCTTCCAGTAGGAAGCCGAGACAAGACTTCCTCTATAATCAAATAAATAGACACCCCAAGTGCCATCACAAAACGTATATCCAACAATGAATAGAGGTAGAGGCAAAGATACATGGCTGAGCACTGGGCTGAGCTCCTGGTCCAGCTGAAAGCAGAGAAGAAGAGTCTATATGTGCAAGGGGATAGGGCTATTGAGGAAAACTCCCACAGAGATGACTGGCTGGATCTATGCGGAGCTCATTTTATTAAGAATAGCCACTGGGGAACCTTCAGGAAAAGGAACTAGGCCCTCCAAGGAAAGTCAGATGTCCACTGACATGGGAAGTATGTGGCGCCTCAAAGAGAGAGATCAGAATGGACTGGCACTTCGGACAACATTCCCTCCAGAGGAACATCTAACACAGTCTTGACATTACAATGAAGAACTCTGACGTGCCTGGAGTTGATGCTGAGTTGATCCACCTTGGGACTTCTTGCCGTTTTGGGGAAGGTGATGGGGGAATTGGGAGAACAGAGGCTGTAGGCAGACAGAAAGGGATTTGGTGGGGAAGGGAGGGAGAGCAAGGGGATACATAGAAAAAAAGGACTTTATTTTCAATAAATAAATAAATAAATAAATAGAAGATGTTTTTGTAACTAATTTAAAATTTGTAAATAAAATTACAGTTTAATAATTAATCATTTATAATAATCAAATTATACTGACATTAGTTAAGTTTTCTAGGTATACAAAGATATATTTCAGTTAGATATTCTCAAACACTTCAAAGTCCTATAGAATATGGCATCCAAATATTTTAAGATCTTATATTTTTCTGGATAGTAAGACATGTATACTCCTGATAGGACCATTTACTTAGAGAGAATGATGGGCATTGAAGAAATTCCATATAGAATTTGCTTTTTTTTTTGGCAAAAGTTAGCCACTGGGAAAGAAGTATCCTTGCCTTAACTGCTTGACAGTACGTTATATTAACTAGACATGCAGGACCCATAAAAAAAATGAACAATGAACTTAAACAAAACAAGGTAAGATGGTCCTTCAGTTTCTTTTCTTGGCAAATGCAACCCTAAAGATTTTGGGTTTGCCTTTCCAGCATAATATTCTTTGAACCATACATCAGAGAACCAATGTGAAACTGCTGCCAAGATTAAAGTACATCTACCACAATTATTTTTTTATTTTTAAATTTTTCTATATTATTATTTTTTAACTTTTTTCATATCCAGTACTGCTCCCTCTCCCTGTCCTTTCTACCAGTCCCCCTCCAAACTTTCCCCTCATCCCTCACCCTCCACCCCCAGTTCAATCCCCAGGGTAGGCAAGGAATCACAAGGTGAGTCATTTTGGTCTGGCTTATACAGATGAAATAGGACTGAGTCACTCCTCCAAGTATCAAGGCTGAGAAAGATGTTTTCCCACTAGGCATGGGCTTGGAGGAACCAGTTCATGGGCCCAGGATAGACTTGGCTCTAATTCCAAGAGGCTCCATAAACTGCCTGTGCCTTTAGACTGTAATGTACATTCAGGTGGTCCAGATTTGTTCCATAAAGGTGCTTGACTGTTATTTTAGAGTCTTCTAGCTCCCAACAGCATGGGACTGCCTACTAAATGGGTCTCCCCATCATGACCCTGCTCTTCTCTCATGTAATCTCTCCTCCCTATCTTCAGCTGGACAGGAGCTCAACCAAGTGTTAGTTTTGGATCTGTGCATTTGCCTTCATCAGCTGCTGGATGAAGATTCTATAATGGCAACTAGGGTGGTCTCATGTAATAACAGAGAAAGGTCAGTTTAGGTACTATCTCCACTATTGCTTGGAATCATAGCTGTACTCATTCTGTAGGTTCTTGGGTGTTCCCTAGTATCAGATTTCTCTCTAATCCCACAATGGCTCCCTTTATGAGGATATCTATTCCTTCTATCTTTTCTGTTGCTTCCCTCTCCTCTACCCCCAGTCAATCAGGCCATTATTTCATATTCTCTCCTCACATCCCCTCCCCATATGATTGAAATTTTCCCAGGAGAACTTCTCTATTTCCTCTTCCTAGGGGGATCTATGAATGTCTCTCTTAAATTTCTCCTTTAACCTAGTTGCTGGGAAGAATATATATTGTAGCCTGGTCATCCTTTGTATTACATCTAAAATCCACTTATGAGTAAGTATATATCATGTCAATTTTTCTGGGTCTGTGTTACCTCACTCAGAATGATACTCTCCAGATCCATCCTTTTGCTTGCAAATTTCAGCATATCAGGGTTATTTTCCTGCTAAATAGTACTCCACTGTGTAAATATACCACAATTTGTTCATTTTTTTCTTCAGTTCAGGGGCATCTAGATTGTTTCCAGATTCTGTCTATTATGAATAATGCTGCTATGAACATAGATGAGCTAATACTGTTGGGGAAAGAAGATACATCTTTTGGGTGTATGCCAGCAATGGAGGCATATTCTTCTTGTTCCACATCGTTTCAGCAAAGGTGTCATCTGTATTTTTGATCTTAGCCATTCTGACAAGTGAAAGATAGTATCTCAGAGTTGTTTCAATATGCATCTTTCTAATAGCTAAGGGTGTTGAGCAGTTCTTTAAGTGTCTTTCAGCTAATTGAAGTTCTTCTGTTGAGTTTCCTAATTATCTATTCTTGAATTGCTGAAATTACCACAAGATGAGCTTCTGGACCTACTGTGAGTCAGATTTCAGCAAAAATTCCATTGATCACTTGACTTCCGTAAGCTCTTTTTTTTTTTTTTATTGGAGAGCCACAATGTTTATTGGGGTCTCTTGGAATCAACATCACTTTTGAGGCTGATTTTAATAAACCCTGTAGGTCTTTTCCTTTCCCCAATGTACAATTGCTCTTGGCTAAGTTAATAGATTCTTCTGGAAAAGACTAACAACAAAACTTTTAAGTTTAGGTATTTTATGAAAGTCCTTCCCCATGTGACACTGGATGGTCCTTCATTCAAGATATTTTGTGTCTACAGACTAGCTAATGAATGGAAATTAAATCACACACAGAGATTCCCTTCTGCCAGCATGAAGTGTGGTTGAAATTTAAGACTGATCTTGTTATCTCAAAGATTCAATTTAGAAGTGTTTCTTTCCACTTCAGAAAATTGAATTAAAAAAGTATCCCTCACAGCTGTGTTCAGTCATTTGGGTTTTAGTTAACTTAGAAGTAGTCAAGTTGACAACCAAGAATAGCCATCACATGTAATGAATGATACATCTTGACGACATCAACTTTAGGAATGGCAGCCAACACCTATTGCAACACTGCCTCTTTAGTTGATATAGTCAAATACAAATTGTAGCTTGTCTCTTTAAGACTTCTCCAGTGCAGACACCTGTCCAGAGCAGAGTCAGAGGTGAGAAGATTCCAGATCCTGGACCACCCATCCAGAGAATCCCACTTAGGAGTTGTGGTCACACCAAAGGAGCTGATCTCAGATTCTTGCTAGCAGACAGGCCCTAAGCTTTAGCTGTAAGGGGCATCCTCCAGGGACCCCTAAAAGAAGGATCCTGCATGACCAGGCCCTGCCTCCAGGGCAAAATGCATCATCAGAGAAGGGTTGACAATTTTGAAACTCAGATACATGTCCAGTGCAAAGTCAGAGTTCAAGCAGACTCCTTGCTCAGAGCATATAATATACACACAAACCCTCTGGCCACAACTGATTAGAAGCTGACTAAGTGTGAATCACTGAAGCCATGGACAGACACCAGTGCAAAAAAGCACAAAATGAGACAAAGGTGGAAAGAGAAAATCTGGAAAAAAGAGCTGGAACTACAGATACAATCACGAGCAACATAATTCAAGAGATGGGAGAGTGAATCTTTATAGTTGAAGACTCAATAGTGGAAATAGATACATCAGTCAAAAAAAATGCTAAAACCAAAAAAGCTATAACACAAAATGTTCAGGAAATTTGGGACACCATGAGAAGACCTATCCAGAGAAAAATAAAAATAGAAAAAGGAAAAGAATAATAGCTCAATGGCACAGGTAATGTGTTCAATAAAATCATAGAAGAAAACTTTTCCAACTTAAAGAAGAAAATACCTATAAAGATACAAGACCTACAGAATAGCAAATTGATTTGATCCCTGCAAAGTTTAAGTCACCACACAGTAATCAATCCAAAAAACAGTATAGAACAAAGAAAAAATTTTAAGAGCTGCAAAGAAAATGACCAACTTATCTATAAAGGCAGACCCATGAGAATAAGACCTGACTATTCAATAAAAACAATGAAAGCAAGAAAGTCCTGGTCAGAAGTTATACAGGCACAAAAAGAGAATGGCTGCCAACCTAGACTACTATACCCAGTAAAACTATAAATCATCATAGATAGAGTGAACAAGATATTTCATAACAAAGTCAGACTTAAACAATACCTATCTACCAATCCGGCACTTCAGAAAACATTAGAGGAAAAACTCCAACCTAAGGATCCCAGATATACCCCTGAAACCACAAATAATCGATAATCCCACAGAAGAAAAGCCAAAAGAAAGGAAATAAATGAAAGCTTCCACCAAAAATAACAGGAAATATCAATCAGTGGTCACTAATATCCTTTAATATCAATGAACTCAACCCAACTATAGAAAGATACACACTAACAAGTTGGATACAAAAATAGAAGCCATCCTTCTGCTGCATACAAAAAACACACCTTAACCTTAAAGACAGACACAGGCTAAGAGTTAAGAGTTGGGAAAAGATTTTCCAATCAAATGGCCATAAGAAACAAGGTGGGGTTGCCATCCTAATATCTAATAAAGTAGACATCACACTAAAATCAATTTAAGAAGACCAGAATGGACATTACTTATTCATCTCAATGAAACATAATCAAGATGAGATTTCAAGTCTGAATATTTATGCCCCTAATATAAGTGCACCTATCTATGCACAGGAAACACTACTAAAGCTCAAATCCCACATCAATTCTCACACCCTAATAGTGGGAGACTTTAATATCCCACTTTCACCCCTGGTTAGGTCAACCAGACATAGACTCACCAGAGAAATAAGGAGTCTAACAAAAGTTATGATGCAAATGGATTTAGTAGATATTTTTAGAAGATTCTACACAAATGCAAAGGAATATATATATATATATATATATATATATATATATATATATATCAGCACCTCATGGAACTTTCTCTAAGATTGATCACATAATTGGTCATAAAGCAAATATCAATAGACACAAAAAAGTGGAAATAGTCCCTTGTATCATATCAGACCATTATGGCCTAAAGTTAGAGCTCAACAACATCAAAAATCACAGAAAGCCTACTAATACTCCTCAAAATGTTCCACACAGTAGAAACTGAAGAAATATTGCCAAACTCTTTTTAAGAGGCCACAATTACCCTAATATTCAAGCCACTCAAAGACTCAACAATGCAAGAGAATTGCAGACAAATTTCTCTCATGAATATTGATGCTAAAGTTCTCAACCAAATTTTAGCAAACCATATGCAACAATATATAAAAAATATCATCATCCATCATGACCAAGTAGGCTTTATCCCTGGAATGCAGGGTTGGTTCAACATACAAAAGACGTTAAATGTCATCCATCATATAAACAAAGAAAAGGAAAAAAAAGACACCTGATCATATCTTTAGATGCTTAAAAAGCCTTTGACAAAATCCAACACTCACTTATGATAAAAGCCTTGGAGATATTAGGAATACAGGGAAAATATGTAAATATATTAAAGGCAATTTACAAGAAGCCAACAGCCAACATCAAACATAATGGAGAAAAACTCAAAGCAATCTCACTAAAATCAAGAACTAGACAAGAATTTTCTCTCTCCACATATCTATTCTATATAGTTCTTGAAGTTTTAACTAAAGCAGTAAGAAAATGTAAAGAGATTAAGAGGATATTAATTTGAAAAAAAGAAGTGGAAGTATCTCTGTTTGCAGATGATATGATTGTACATATAAGGGACCCACAAAAGTCTATGAGGAAACATCTACACCTGATAAACACCTTCAGCAATGTAGCAGGATACAAGATTAACTCAGGAGAAACAGTAGCTCTCCTATACACTAAAGATAAAAGGGCTGAAAAAGAAATAAGAGAAACATCACCCTTTATAATGGCTGCAAATAGCATTAAATACCATGGAGTAACTATAACCAAAAAAGTTAAAGTTTATGACAAAAACTTTCAATCAGTGAAGAAAGAAAATGAAGAGGATACCAGAAAAGAAAGGAAAGACCTTCCATGTTCCTGGATAGGTAGGATCAGCTTAGTAAAAATGGCAATTCTACCAAAGTCAATCTATAGAGTCAATGCAATTCCCATCAAGTTCCCAACACAATGTTTTTACAAAACATGAAAGAACAATACTCAATTTCATTGGAATAACAGGAACGACAACAATTTTGCTCAATAAGAGAACCTCAGGAGACATCACTATCCCTAACTTCAAGTTACACTATAGAACTACATTAATAAAAACAGCCTGGTACTGGCATAAAATCAGGGTGTGGATAAAAGAAATTGAATTGATTATCTTGACATTAACCCCAAAACCTTAAACACCTGATCTTCGACAAAGAGGTCCAAAATATTCAATGGAAAAAGATAGTATATTTAACAAATGGTGTTGCCATAGCTGGATGGTAGTGTGTAGAAAAATGCAAATAGATCCAAGCCTATCACCCTGCACAAAACTCAAATCCAGGTGGATCAAAAACCTCAACATAAACCCAGCCACTCTGAACTTGATAGGAAAGTAAGTGGGAAATACTCTTCAATGCATTGGCATAGGTGACCACTTCCTACATATAACACCAATAGCACAGACGCTAAGAACAACAATAAATAAATGGTACCTACTTAAACTGAGAAGCTTCTATAAAGCCAAGAACACAGTCAATAAGAAAAAACAACAGCCTTGAAAGGGGAAAAGATTTTCACCAACTCTACAAGTGACAGAGGACTGATTTTTAAAATATATAGAGAACCCAAGAAACTAGAACCCCAAACATTGAATAACCCAATCAAAAAATGGGGTTCAGAACTAAAAAGGGAATTCTCAGCAGAAGAATTACAAATGGTTGAAAGGCAATTAAAAACGTGCTTGATATCTTTGGCCATCAGAGAAACGCAAATCAAAACAACCTTGAGATACCACCTTAAACGTGTCAGATTGGCTAAAATAAAAGACACAGATGACAGACTATGCTGGAGAGGTTGCAGAGCAAAAGGTAACACTTCTCCGTTGTCAGTGGTAGTGCAAGCTTGTTCAGTCACTCTGGAATGCAGTATGGTGGTTTCTCAGAAAACTGGACATCAATCTCCACAAGGATCCAGCAATACCACTACTGGGCATATACCCTAAAGATGCTCATTTGCATTCCAAAAGTATTAGCTCAATGTGGCATTCATAGTGACATTATTTGTAATAGCAAGAATCTAGAAACATCCTAGATGCTCCTCAACTGAAGAATGGATTAACACACTGTGGTACATCTATACAATGGAGTACTATTCAAGAGTAAGAAAAAATTATATCCTAAAATTTGCAGGTAAATGGATAAATTTGGAAAATATCCTCCTGTGCAAGGTATCACAAACTCAGAAATATAAACAGGAGATATACTCACTCATTAATGGACTTTAAGCCAAAAGCAAAGTATTCCCAAGCTGCAAACCACAACCACTGAACAGCTTGAGATCTGAAACTCCTTGGACAGGAACCTTGGAGTCCATTCCCTCCAGAGGAACACCTGACACAGTGTGGATGTCGGGTTGAGGAAAGCAGTTCTGCCTGGAGTAGGTGCTGAACTAAGTCTTCATGGGACCTTGGGACCTCCTTCTCTTGCTGGGGAGGAGATAAAGAGATTGGGAGAGAAGAGAGTGATTGGGAGGGCAGGGAAGGGGAAAGGAATTTGAACCAAGTGGATACAAAGGTAAGATATCTGACTTTGTTAATAATTTAAAAAAAGGAAAAAAAAAAAAAAAGACTTCTCCAGTGGTCCATGCATACAAATTCATCAGTGGTTTATTAGGTGGTTGTTGTAGTTGGTAAGTTTAAAAGAGTCACAGGGACTCCTGATATTAAATCCTTTGTATTTCTCACCTAGAAAGTATTCCTTTACAAAGGGACCAGTCAAAAATAAAACAATTATGAGATACCCGGCAAGCCAGGTTTTAAAAGACCAAAATTAAAGAGATGGATTACCCACTTGGAGACAGAATTGTATTTGATTAAGTTTATCAGAATGCCTATGGTTAGGAGCTTGACTTTGCTTTTATTTAAATATCAAAATGAATTATTGAGGAGTTATATTGTGTTGTTTTGTTTGCATCCTAACCCACCAGAAGTTGTAAGAAGCAGTAGAAACCTGTAACCCTCCTGTAACTACCATTTAGGGATATCAACATTATAATGCCATAAGAAAAAGGTCATTTGGTTATATAAGGTGGGGTGTAGTACTAACACCCATACTTTTTTCCTTTAAAAGACTGAAATAGAAGGCAATATTTTTGATAAAAGTTTACTTACTACATTTACTTTCTATTATTATATGTCATTGTATCTGTGACCTTATGTGTTAAGAGCCTTATCATGTCTTACTGTAGAACAGCTATCAAAAATATCTTGCATATTCATCAGATGTATTAGCCAGATCTTCTAAAGCTAAAAATTTGGCACACAGTTTCCTTTTAACCAGCATTGAATCTCAATGTAGAGATATCCTACAGATCAATTATATGAATTGTTCATCTATTTATGTCTGGAACAAGAGAGTGATAGTTACAAGGCAGGACTATCAAGAGGAAGCAGAGGGTTGTGTAGGTTTCATAGACATTGACCTGAAAAGGTAAGGGTGTTGCCTTACTGAGGAGGAGTCATTTCCTAAATATAAATGTATATAAGGGAAAAAGACAGTAAGCAGGTCTTTAATGCAATAATATTACCATGTCTTGCTTCTTTGTATAGAAATAGAAAAGGAGATAACAACTCATAGGAGGTAATGGTCTCAGTCCAGGAATATGCTAAGACATCTTCCTAACCTAATTGACATAAAATGATTATTTAGGGCATAAGAGTAGAGATCTTATAAAATTATATAAGAGAACTCAACTAAGCAATAATCTTGACTACTTACAGGCATCTGGAGATGTCTGGGGCTTAATTTGACTTGGATATTGACAGAAAAGGAAGCAGATATCTACTAGGCTCTCTGGAATAATCATTTAAGCTTGGTAGAGATACAATTGCCTCAACTCTAGACAGATAAATCCATGGTGATGAGCCTTATAACTTAGTTACATTTGGAGACACAAAAATATGTGACTTAATCTTTATCAGACAGTTTTGAGTACCTTTTGTTTTGTATATTTTTTTCTTAAATAGACTCAGTCTTTCTACTCAATGCAAGATGATCCCAATAACTTTTTGAGTTGGGCTTTTCCTAATAATTAGTGCTATCATTATTTATTAAAGTCCTTAAACACAGTTAAGACAGATATTGCTGCTAACAATGGTCCTGAAAATTCATTATCATATACTTCAGGAAAGGATCTTTCTGGGTGATGCAAGAGTCTATAACAAATACTAAAAAGGGGTCCTTTGAAGCAACTGACCACTTTGAACTATTAAGGAAGATGGATATTATTGTTAGAAGCAACAAAATTGCCCCGGCATCTCAAAGAAACTTAAATAGGTCTGATATTTAGATATTTTATATCTAACTAAAAGGGAAGTAAAAGAACTGGTTAGAAACAGGAAAATTAAGAGAAAATATGTACACCTATTTCCTCAGTCTTAGTATTATTTCTGTCTCTGTGATTAAAACATCCTGGCCAAAAGCAAACTAGAGAATACATACATACATACATACATACATACATTCATACATTCATACAATCATACATATAGTGTATTTTAGCTCACAATTCCAGGTAAGAGTATACCACTGTGAGAAAGTCTAGGCAGCAGGAACTTGAAGCAGCTAGTCCTATCACATTACTGTTAGGGTAAGAGAACTGAATTCATGCAAAGTTCCTGCTCCTCTAGCTTTCTCTGCTCTTTATGTCTAGAACCTCTCTTGTTCTTCTCACATCACTTTAATAATATAGTCCACTTTAACTCTTGAAAGCCTGTAACCTCCTGAATTACTGAAATCCATAATCAATGAACAAAGAACATCTGTCCTATTCCAAGTTTTTCTTGAATGGATACTGGACTCACAAAGGAAAAAAGGACACTTATGATTTGAGTTCCCCCCCCCCTTTGTAAGTGAGACATATTCATTGGGATTCTCTATAGGTCAGTGGCCTTGGACTTTCTGAGCTGGAATGTTCCCATAATCTCAAAAATAACAAGAAAAAATTATTTCACTCAAGGTTGAGTTGGTTAACATGTATTGAATGGGGTAACTACCAGACTTAGTTCGAAAATTTCCTGTGTTGAGCAAGGACATTTATGTGTTATATGATTAGCAGTATTTGTGCTTGCCTTTTTGTCCATTTTTGTCATTGTATTTTTCATTTGATTTTGCTTCTCTTTGTCCTCAATGCTTCCTTCTAGTTATTAAAGACAATGAAAATTATATCTAGTAAGATATAAAAGGCAGGCTGGGTTGCCTTGTCTAGTTTTGAAGGAGTTGTCAGGTATTCAGACAGCCTTGGCTTTAGTATATCTTCATATGGCTTCCAGCTAGTACAGATTGAAAAAAGTTGGGTTTTAGAGTGTTCCCTGTGTTGTTTCCTCTAGCTTTTTATGGTTAATACTGACCCTTTTCCTTCCCTCTGATACATAAGAGTTCATATAGTCTGAGTGAGCCATTCCTCCTTATATCCTACATTGCTGGCTTGCTAAGGCCAGGAAGGCTCCATCTAAGGTAAAATAACCTGGTCAGCCTGAGATTGGGTTATAGCATCAAACCAATCTTCCCAGCTTCTTGCTAAAACTCAAATATAAGTGTCTCTTTGTGTGTCTAGTTGGTGAACAGATTGGTAAAGGTATGTTGTCAATGTGGGCTAAAAGTCATAGTGTGTCCTTGAAACTCTCTAATGAAGGTGGAGGGGTCCTGACTAAAAGACCCTAGTTTAAATTGTATTTGGGAGGACGAATACTGAAAAAGATGCATGTATCATTTTTTTGTGTGACAAAGTCCCTATTAAACAGCTTTTAGAGAAGGATATTTTTTACATGGGAGGGGACAAAGTAGCAAGGTAGCAGGATACAAGATTAACTCAAAGAAATCAGTAGCCCTTCTATACACTAAAGACAAAAGAGCTGAAAAAGAAATAAGGGAAACATCACCCTTTATAATAGTGGTAAATGGCATTAAATACCTTGGAGTAACTATAACCAAGGAAGTAACAGATAACAATTTAATGTACACACCCTGCCCCATGTAGCTAGACCACAGTTTGATATCAGATGTCTTCTTTTACTTTTCTCCTTAATTTTTATTTTTAAATGTTACTTATTATTTCACACACACATACAACTGTGTGGCTATGAGTATGTGTTCTGGCTCCAGGTCCAACTGAGAGGGGAGGAGACTCTATGAGAGCAAAAGGATAGGGCTTTTGAGGAAAACTCCCACAGTGATGGCCAGCTAGAGCTCTGGGGAGCTCCCCGAAATAAGAACAGGCACTGGGGAACTTCAAGATATGTAACTAGGCCCTCCAAGGATAGGCAGCTGTCCACTGACATGAGCAGTATGTGGACCCTCAAGGGGAGGGTTCAGGCTGTGTTTCTGTGTGTGGACTGGCACTTCGGAGCCCATTCCCTTCAGAGGAACACCTAACCCAGTCTTGACATTAGGATGAGGAAATCGGACCTGCCTGGAGTGGATGCCAAGCTGATCCACACTGGGATTTCTTGCCTTTTGCGGGGAGGGGATGGGGGGTGGGGGATGGGGAAGAGGAGTTGGAAGGGGGAGGGGAGGAAGAACAAGGGGAGGCATGGGGGGAAAGGACTTTATTTTATAAATAAATAAAGAAAAGAAAAATGGTAAATTTAGACTAAAAAATATTCAGTCAAAGGCAAAATTTTGGTTTAGGACATTCAGGATATACTGAGCACAAAGTGATAAAGAAAATAGTCCCACAAGTTGGGATTTATCAAGGTTCCAAAAAAGTTATTTCATATGGAAAGTAAAGTGATTTTAGGTAAAAATATAAACAGACATATAGGCAATGGGAAAAAAAAATCATAAGTTTTCCAGGTACTTACAGTGGTGATATTTTGTGTATACTCTTAACAAATAAAGCTTACCTGAAGATCAGAGGGCAAAGCCCTCTTGCTACTCATATCGGCCAGGCAGCAGTGGCACACACCTTTAATTCCAGCATTTGGGATCTCACATATTTAATCCCAGCACTAGAGATTAGGAGCCAGGAAGTGCTATGGCTGGATGTAGAAAGAAAGGAATACAAGGCAATAAGGCTGGAGAGACAGGAGCTCGATCCTTTGGGCTGAGGAGTTGGCAAGGTGAAAAGTGGCTTTGTCTGGTTCTGTTTGCTTTCTCTGATCTATCAGTATTTACCCTGATATCTGGCTACAGGTTTTTATTAGGATCAGTTCGGATTTGTGCTACAACTTACAGATATAAAAATCATTAGAACAAAAAGAAAATAGGAATCATACTAATGAATTAGTTTAAAAGAAATAGCTAATCACCATGAATAAATATATAGGTCTGATTTGCAGGACCATAGTCTTTTGAAGGTACCGCTCTCTTTGTTTTCAGAGAAACCCTAATGCTAGAAAGTTTGTAATATTTCAGAAAATAGAAACACATATTACAATGAGGAAATTACATCTAGGAAATATTGACCCTTAAAATATTGAAAGATTCAAATCCCTAGAACAAAGGAAAAATTTTTGATGAGCTACCTAAGAAAGCTATTTGAATTTTATACTAGTCAGGTAATGTATTATAATCTAAAGGTCATATACTAAGTTTTTCTGTGGCATGGTGGCTTATAAAATTTACACAATTGTAGTCCTTACTTGCAGAATTTATAATTGTCACTTTCTCAGTGTTATGGATTTTTGCACTTCAAATCTTGATTATCCAGGGGAGAATATTACTATAGATGGACAAGGTCCTACTAAACCCCTTTTCAACATACATTTGCCGCTCTGTCTCCCTAACATTTTTTTGGTCCAAAAAGCATATCCCAAAAAATCCATCAGCATTATAGGATAGCAGATTCTCAGTCATCAGGACAAAATATGGAAAGGGGTTCTGAGAATTATATAATTCATTCTGTATAGGAACACTTGCTATGCCCTGAATCATTCTGACAGGAAACACACAATGATATTTTTTATTTTATTTTATTTTTATTTTATTATTATGAGCAAAGAAGCCACACTTTCTATCCTTGTATATCCTTATTCAAGGTCCCTTTCTCCTCTCATCACATCAAGTCATTCTCAGAGCCCATGGTTTCCACAGTCCAGATCCCAGGCTGAATAAGCCATGTTGCAGAGATGCTAGTTGAAGAGAGGGAGATGTGAAGTAGCCAAAGATGAAACAGTGAAGCCAGTGGAGGTTTAGAGATAAAGGGAAGCTATAAGCCCACGACCAAACTCTACTTAGATTGGCATTATAGGGCAATGCTGTCTTCTGGAGGCACAGATTATACTGAAGCAACTTCTGTAAATATACTACAGTCAAATACTCATTCTCTGGCTAAAAATAAATTTCTCACTCAGCTAAAGGTGATGTTTTTTAGCCAAGCATTGCCTATCTCAGCAGTCAAGAGGGGACTGAAGCACAAGCGTTACAGGTTAGAAGGTAGTCTGAGATAATACAGTGACATATTATCTCAAAAACTTAAGAATAATGATAAAAGCTTACATTCCTAAGGTCACTGCCCACAAAACACTTACATACAATGAAATATAAAACACTAGATAAAGCTGAGTGTGGTGCAATGCCATTTCTTTAATTCCAGGACTAGAGAGACATACACAGGTGGATCTCTGTGAGTTCAAGGCCAGTCTGCTCCTAGATAAATGTAATTACAAAAGGATATTACAATTAGATAGATAAACAAAAAATAGATAATAGAATACAAACTCAATGTGCTAGAGCACTTCAGAAATTCCCAAAAAGTGTGTTCTTAGTCAACTAATATTCCATAGATGGCTTTCATCCATTTATGAACTTTATGACACATCATTACAATGAATATTATTTTGTCTGGTTACTTACACTAAACATTATTATTTTAAATATATTCACATTGCAGAAGTTTAAACTGTTATGTAATATTCTAAAGTATGAATAAACTAAGATATGTTTTCTACAGTTTGTGACACGTTTTCACTCGAGTCTGTTAAGAATCATGACTTTATGAGTATTTTGATAATCTTTCGCTATAGATATAAGTGACTGATTTTATATTAGGTATGCCAAGATACATATCATAAATATACAAAGTACAGATATACATGCATGACATTATGCTAGATATGCATACAGATACATATTACAAACATGAAAAGCATAGATGTGAATGCCTGACTTTATATTGGCTATACATAGCTATGTATAGCAAACATGAAGTATGGCTCCCTGTACTTGGCTTTGTATTAGGTAGGTATGCATAGATAGCAAGCACAAACAAATTTTCTAACTATGTCTTTTCATTGGACAGTTTAAATTTGTTTTGCATTAGTAATAGTACCAAAGATTTTCTCAATGATATTATACAAATAATAATAGTTACTACTTCAAGGAGCAATGTAAAAGTATGTCCTCAATCCTCATAGTACGTGATATAAGTTTACATTTTCCCTGTTTTAGAATGTGTGACTATATCATGATCCTCCACACTGTGCAGTGCTTGTGCTATTGTTCCCAAAGTTTAGGCTGTCTTTACTTTTACAGGAACATTAGTCTGTGGTCTCTTTTGCACTTTGTTAGTTATTTTTAAAATAATCTTGACTTATCTGTTATTTACCTGCTAGTTACTGCACACCCTGCTTCTTTGGTGATTCTTTCAGCATGAATGTATTGTATCTTACTACTTTTATGAGAGTTTTTCTTGTATATCTTAGTATTTCAGATATTAAATACACTTAAATATGATTGACTGTTTGGTATGGGAGAAGGGGCTAGAACTCACATTTTTCCATATGCACATTTAGTGTACCCTGACATTTATATGGAAGAATAATGCTGACAGTACTACACCTTCAACCATGTCATAAATCATCTTCCATATACTTGTGTGTAGTGGGATTATGCTGGTAATGTAAATATTTGTCCCATCTATGTGTTTAATAAAAGCTGATTGGGCAAAGCCAAACAGGAACTGTGGGTGGAGCTACAAGGTTAAGAAAACTCAGGAACATGTCAGAGCAGAGACAGATGCTAGACAGCTGCCAGAGAGAGCCGCCACAGACACAACGAGGAGACAGCAGCAGACATAATGGAAAGAAGCCAAAATGTTGCTATGAGAAAATGTACTGCACAGGTGAACAACATGGGTTGAGTTCAGATGAAGGAGATAGCAAATTATCTGCCTGGGCACTAGGTCAATCAGCATAACAATAATATAAATCTGTGTGTGATTATTTGAGGCTAAGTTGGGCTAAGAGTGGGACCAAAACTTCTGGTCCAGGCCTGGAACATCCGGGCCAGAACCTGGACCAGAACAACACTTGTGCCTATTCTTCCCCGTTCTCTCCTGCTCCACTGCTTCTCATACCTGTGACAAGTTCTCCTAGCTAACACAGAGTACATCGTAGTATGTCCTGAGACAAAGCATAAATTAACTGAAGCAAAATGTTAAACAGATGGAATTGAAGTGAAAGACATACCTCATTTCATTTTGAACTTTCAGAGGCTTAAAAGAAAATTAGCAATGAGGTAAAAATTCTAATCAGAAATCAATATGGCTTTCTTCAGTAATGTGGATAAAAAGTAAGCCATTGAATGTTTTTCTCCCCACAGCTGGATTAGAGTGATAAGTAAAATAAGTATAACAAATTTTTGGCATATTTAGGTAAATCAATAAATTTATGTATTACTCAAAGAGCAGAAATGGCAAGGAATAAATGACAGTGGGCAAGACAGTGTGGTAAAATCAGCTCCAGGAAAAATGTTCTTCAAAACTTGATTTGCCTTATGTCCTGGAGATTTGACTTAAAGAGTGACTTAGGGCAAATAAGACAAAGCCTGTGGGCTAAGAATAAAGAGTTTCAGTCTCCACCTCTGGCCAAATCCAGTTCTTTCCCCTCTCCCTCAAGAGTGAGTCAGGTGTTCCTCTAGGTGGAGACTGACCTAAGCATTAATGGGTCAGTGGGACCATAGGACTGTATGCTCCCTGCCCAGGGAGGGGATGGGGAGTTGCAGAGGAAAAAAAAAAAAAGTGACCAGA